>OW568862.1:1199200-1454200 GCA_938743325.2 Pycnococcus provasolii
CCTCATCCTCTTCGTTCTTCTCGTCCTCCTCTGCACCGCTGCTGGACGATGCGTACGCATTCACGAGAGCGAGAGAGTCGCACACAGCCGACGGCTGCTTTGCCACCACAATCTCTTTTTCCTTCTTCGCCTCCTCTACCTCTTTCCTTCTCTCCTTCTTAGCACGTTTCGGCGCAGGCTCGTCCTTGTGCTGACGCCGTAGTGTCGAGGCGGCGAGCGCCTCCGTGCCCGCTAGCTTGCACAGCCCAAGCTCGCGTTGCTTCTTCAGAACCTCCGTGAGGCGCCTTCGTCTCTCTCGTGCGCTCTCATCCCCGCCGTTGCTTTGCGCTTTCTTGTCCGGTCGCCCATCTGCCGTCGCCTGCGCATCACCTCTCGCCTTGCGCTCGACATTAGCGGCGGTTGGGAAGTTACGCTTTCGCTCGGCGATGTAGCGCTCGACGTCCGCCCTCTCCGCGGGAGTCGGCGGCGGCACGGGCATGCGCGGCGGCTCCGGCGGAAGCGGCGTCACTCCGTCTGGACTGAGTCGGTGCACCTCCGCGTAGTGCTCCTTGAGTGCCCGCGCGGAGGCTGCGAACGAACAGCCGTCGACGCAGCACGGCCTGTGCGACCTGAGGTGCGCGTGCAGGTCAGCCATCGAGTTAAATGTGCGCGCGCACGGCTCGCATATTAGCTGCTGCTTCGACGGTGGCAGCAGCTGCGCGGTGGGCATTGGCTGCGGTGGCGCTCTCACTCTTTGCTGCTGCTGCTGCTGCTGTTGATTATTTGTCATGCCAGCGTGGAATTGGCGGTTGTTGCGGTGGTTGACATATGCGTACTGCACTCCCCCTCCTCCAGCCATGCTGGCGTAAGGTACCGCGAGTCCAGATGCACCCCAAGGATTCGCCAGGGACTGCTGTTGTTGGTAGAATTGCTGTTGCTGGTAGAGCTGGAGCTGCTGCTGGTGCAGCTGCTGCGCATACACCTGCTGTGCGTACACGAGCTGCGCGCTAGCTTGATGGGCACTACTGGCACTGGCACTACCGCCGCTGGCGTTGGCGTTAGCGTTAGCGTTGGCATTAGCGTTGGCACTGGCACTGGCGTGGGAACCAGCGGGCGTGGGCTGCCAAGCGTGTGGCGGCATGTTGACGACGACGACACACGTCCTTCTTCTCGGCGGAGAATAACATGTCGGTGGAGGGCGGCGGCGGTCTTTTGGGGTTTACGCGTAACCCCGAAACGGAACCTTCCACGTTTTTTAAAAAAGTGTTCCTTGGAAAAATCCCCTTGGAATCAGGCCTTGGAATCGCCCCATTTGAATCCTATCATGCGAGTGGCGTTGATCAACGTGGCGTTTTCGTTTTCGTTTTAAATAGAGCCTCTCTCTCTTTCCTCTTGGCTGCTCGGCTCTCGGCTCAAATTCTCAAAAGCGATGGCGGTGGCGATGTGGCGACCCTATGCTTGTGGTGGTGGTACTCGTCGCAGTAGTATTTTAAATAGGAAAGGGATGGCATGTATCCGAAGCAGCAGCAGCAGCAGCACATCTTGTCGTAGTATCTTATTACCAGTGTCGTATAGGAGTATGGGCAGTAGTTGGAGGAGCCTCAGGAGGTTCCACCTTCAAGCTCCTCGTCTTCCTCCTTGGCATTCGTGTCATGTTCACTTTGGTTCTTCGTTACGCGCACATTCTCCTGATCAAGCGCCTGCTCCTGAAGAACAAAATGAACCGACACCAGATTCTGATCCTCGACCTTTCCCTCCGAATCTGGAGGCACCAAAGGAGGCACCACGAACATCCACCTCGCAGGCATCAGCTGGCACTTATTTCAACTCACGTGGCAATGGGAAGGGTTCTCCTCTCTACAGACCTTCTTCTAGGCAGTCTGACTTCTACGACGACGACGAGTGGAACCCGAGTGAAAACGCCCTCGCGACGAGGAGGACGCACAACAACCTCGATGACGGCGACGCACCGCGAAGCGTCCTGTGGAGAAATCGTGCGCCGTTCGTGTGGTTCATGACGCACCGAAGACTCATGCACGACCACCCACGAAGCGCGCAGGAACAGATGAACTTTGAAAAGGCGCGCGTCACCATAAGAACGCACGGATGGAAGGCGGTTCTGCTCATTATCGCGTCCACCTTGTCCATCGTGCTGTTCGTCATCTCGATGCGAGGGCCGGGAACGCTCATCCCGTCGAGTGGAACGAAGCGCGCCGCCGCCGCAGCAGCAGCAGCTGCCGTCGCCACGTCGTCGGCGCAACGGGACATGCAGTTGGTGAGGCAAACGATCGACACGCCACGCCGACTCGTTGCCAAGGGACTTGACGACTTTGCGTACCACGTCAACGTCATGCTCGAGAGCAACAGCTCGGTGCTCATCGTCCTGCTCATCTGGGTCACCCTCGCCACCGCATGCCTCGGCGGTGGCATCTGGTTTTTCGTCTCAAACAACCAGGTTCTACACGACTATGGATATCTGAAGCCGCAGCAGAGAAGGCACACCGTCAGCGAGGCTGTGTGGAGAGCGTGGGGGTGCATGGTGGCGGCATCGAATCACACCAAGGAGAAGGGTGCGCTGCGCGTGCTTACGCTCACGCTCGCCGTCGCCGGAATCATGACGTACTCAGTCTCCACGGGAGCATTCACCAGCCTCTTCCGCCTCTTCATCGACAGGAGAGCCTATGGGTACGCATCTCCTACCGCGACGTTCCGAGAGCGCGGGCAAGTCGCCATCATAGGCGTTAACACGCACTTGCTCAGTATTCTCGAGATGCTTGACCGCACGAATCGAATCGCGCTCGCGCGACTCCAAAACAAAGACACCGACGCACGAACGCCATACAAGCACGTCGTCGTCGTCGTCGAGGATGAGGCAGTTGAGACGAAGGAGATGCTGCAGCGCAACTCGCACCGGTGGAACACGCTTAAGGTGGGTGTGAGGCAGGGTGCGCTCGGCGACGCGTACACCTACCAGAGGATTGGGCTCAAGCACGCCCGACACGTCGTCGTGCTCAGCACCGGCGGTGATCCATACGACGACGATGCGCGCGCGCTCAGCGCGTTTGCAGCCATGCGGCCTATGCTGCCCGCGGAGGTGGAAGTGGCGCTCCAGGTGTCGAAGCCGTCGACCGCGGACCTCCTGAAGGGTGCGGCGCCTCTTGGATTCGGGCTGCGCGTGGACGCGTTCGAGACGTGCGCTCCCAAGATGGCTGTACAGTGCGCGCGCCAGCCTACCCTCGCTCCGGTGCTAAAGGAGATGCTGGGAGGCAGCTCGCTGCGCGTCGCCGAGCCAGGCCAGCTTGGATTTAGCGCAAGATCGTCGCGACTCTTCGCGCGCCAGCACGGGCCTGAGCTTGAGGGCCTCACGATCTCCGAGCTCAGACGTGGATACACAGACGCCACCTTCGTTGGCATCGTGCGTAACGCAGCCGGGCAGCAGCTGTCGGGTGGCACGGCGAAGGCATTTCATACAAATCGGCTAGACTCGGATGTTGTGAGGGACGGAAATGGCGGGCCGCAGGTGGTGTATCATCCCGAGGGAAGCGAGATTGTCAGCTCGAGTGACGTTATGCTCTTCGTGGGCTGTGCAGGGACGTACCGCCAGCCGCCGAGGGAACTTGTGTTTCGCGCGGCGGAGGTGCGACGCAACAAGCTCAAGCAGGCTACAAACGCGCTGGCAAGGTCGGTGGATGTCGCTTACGCCAACGTACATGCGCACGTTAGCGGCGACAGCAGCTCATACGAGAAGGACATCATCGACGTGCCCGTGATGCGGACGAAACGTGGCGGTGGAAGCGGAACCTACGCGCCGTCCACTACGGCGACAATGGACACGCAGCCGCATGCAGCTAACTACGATATCGTGCATGACGACACGAAGGACGCGGCGCTTGCCGCCGCCGCCGAGCACACCAGGCCGTCCCACCTGTTGATCTTAGGCTGGCGCCCTGGAGTGGAAGACTTCATCACCGAGATGAAGGGCTTTCTTGCCAAGGGCAGCGAGGTGGTGATCTTGGCGGAGACATCCGTCGAGGAACGTGAGGCGGTCGTGGCAAGAAAGCTTGGAAGACTTCCGGTGGACACTCGCCGTCACCAGCTGAGAGAGAAGATGTTTGAAGAGAACACGGCTGCAGAAGAAAGGGAGGATGCGGAGATGGATGCGCACCAAAGCACATCTTCCTCTTCGTCTACCCCGTCTTCGTCGTTGCCATCCACACCATCGTCTTCGTCTTCGTTGCCATCTCGAAATTCAATCAAGTCATCAACATCAGCTTCGTCTTCGGCGGATATCCCACGCAGCGACTCCGAGCTGACGATGCACAAGATGAAGCGCACTCCTCCGCGCTTGCTGCGCAAGGACATGGAGACGGCACTTCGGACGCAGCGCACACAGTGGGCGCAGCAGAAGCGCAAGGAGAAGGAGGCGAACGATCTGGAGAAGGAGAGGCGAGAGCGAAAGCCTCTTCGCATTCGCCATCTCCAGGGCAAGCCGCTGAGCCGCACGGACGTGACGAATGCCATTCGAACGGGGTTCAGCCACACTCCAGGCACCCCACTTAGCGTGCTGTGCGTGTCGGAGAGAACCACGCATGTGGGAGAACGCATCGGCGACGAACGCGCGCTGTTTGCGGGTGCACTCGCGGCTGACATCATCGACGAGATGGAGAGTGCCGAGTGGCTCTCACGCCTTGAGAGAGGAGGTTCGAACGTGCCAACCTCTCCGGTGGCATCCACCCGACCTCGTGTGGGCGTGGAGGTGACTGTTCAGGGTGGCGGGCTTCGCATGGGCCCCACGGAGATATACGCTGACGAGAGCCAGTACCAGGGCACGTTCGGTAGGTTGTACGCCGTGCCAACTTCGGAGCTGACTGCTCTTTACACGGCACGTCGCATCTTGGCGGGCGAGCATGCGGAAGTGAACGCCGCAGAGCGCCTTAGCCTGAGACTCGCTTGGGAGCAGCTGCTGAGCCCGGATGGGAGCGAGATTTACGCCAAGCCTGCGACATTGTACTGCGCCGGGGGAAACACGCCAACGACGTTCGCGGCGATCGAGAGCATGGCGCGTCGTCGTGGTGAGGTTGCGATTGGATTGTGCCGAGCGGGCGATGTTCCCATTTTGAACCCCACCACCGACGAGAAGAAGCGCGTGGAGCTTCTGCTG
Source organism: Pycnococcus provasolii (assembly GCA_938743325.2). Classification (NCBI taxonomy): domain Eukaryota; kingdom Viridiplantae; phylum Chlorophyta; class Pseudoscourfieldiophyceae; order Pseudoscourfieldiales; family Pycnococcaceae; genus Pycnococcus; species Pycnococcus provasolii. Next base: position 1,204,341 of record OW568862.1, read on the forward strand.
AATGATCAAGATCGTGTTGTGGTGATTGCCAAGGAAGCCGGCGGGATTGACTGAACCAACATGTAAAACAAAATGTTTCCACTCTGCGGATGGTGGGGCATGTTTCTTTTTTTTCCTTATTATTACTCTAAAAAAAAACAAGTTATTCCTTCTTCTATGGAAGGCTGTTTGAGACAAACGCCGCCGCGAGGATGATCACGGCGAAGACAGTGAAGGGATTGGGCAGCTTCGCAACAAGTGTTGCGGCAATGCTTCCCACGCCGTCAGCAACACGCATGAGTCCAAAGGTAACTCCGCGCGAGTGTGGTGCGGTAGCCTCCGCAGCAAATGTGTAGAGTGATGAGTACACTACGCAGACGGCGAATTTGCCGCAGAAGTTGGCGAAATAGACGAGTGTGGGATCCGCGCATCCACAAAATCCCAACGCCACAGACCCAAGCATGAGCGCAACAGCTATTGCCGTCCGCAGTCCAAGCAAGCGCGCGATGATTGGCACCGCGGCATAGGCTGGAAATTCGGCAGCTGCGCCGAACGCCGAATTGAAGTACAGCGATCCACTCAAATTGTTGAGGCCGAGCGTAAGACCAAAGTAGAAGAACGCGACTGCGGCTGAAACGAGCATCAGCGGAGTGATGAGATCGTTGAAGCTGGCGTACTGTGAATCAGCGTCCCCTCCTAGCCTGCTTTGCTCGTCGTCGTCGTCGTCCTCGTCGATTGAGGCTTCTCTTCTCGCCTCGTGAGCGACGTTGTGAGTGATTTCGGAGAGCATGTCCGGCGGAGGCAGGTTGCGCTGTATTGCAATCTTTCGCAAAGCCACCCTCGCCTTTGCTGCACCGCGCTCTTCCGTTATCAGCCAGAGTGGGCTCTCCTGCATGCGCGTCGCGAGCGCGGTCACAAGCAGGGCGAGAGGCAGTGCCGCGCCTGCTAGGTAGCGCCATTGCTCGATTCCAAAAAGAGCCGCCAGCCCCGCGGTGGACAGCGCTCCGAGTCCCCAGGATGCGTTGAGGACGACAGGGACGGAGACCTGGTTATCGTCCCTGACCATTTCAGCCGCCAGCAGGTTCGACGCGAGGAATATCGCACCCGCCCCTGCGCCGACGAGGCACCGGCCGACCACGAACCACGACTGCGTCTGTGCGAGCGCTGTGGCGAGGATTCCGCACGTCAGGAGAGTGGCTGCAGAGAGCGTTGCAGACCTCCTTCCGACTCCGTGTGCGATTTTTTCCGTGATGACAGCAGCCACCGCCATAGATCCGACCATGAGCGTTTCACTCGCGTGCACGAGTTCTGACGTGAACGGCGTGACGTTGTTTGAGGCTGCAGCAGCTGCTAAGAACGGCGACATGAGCAGAGCAATTGCTGCGGCGGTCCACATTCCTCCGAGGGTGGCGTACTCGAGCTGCGTTAGGTTTCCGAGCTGCTGCAGCGAGAGTTTGACTGGCGTGGTGATGCACAGGGTTGTTGTTTCAGGTGGCGTAAATTCCACGCGTCGCGCGTCCACTGCTGCCCTGGCTTGATGTGATGATGTGTGTTCGCCCCCCGGGGCTCTTCTCGCAACCTGTACCCCCCCAATCCCATGTACCAATCCAAGCCCAATAGGAGTGGCAGGACATCTTCGAGTGCGAGTGCGAGCATTAGTGGAAGTGGAAGTGGAAGTGGAAGTGGAGTGGAAGTGGAAGACGGAGGAGCACTGAGGCACCACTGAGGAGCAGCGTGGCAGAGAGAAACATGGACGACATGAAGAGGAAGGCAACACCCGCCCTAACCCACCCTTCATGGCCGGCATGAACCGGGATGAACCGGGGGGAATAATCCGAACGGACAGGACAGGACAGGGCGAATGCGAGTGCGGAAGAATAAGGCGGACGCGGTCAGACGCGGCGGCCGGTCCACGGGCAGGGCAGCCGGGGGGACTGAAGTTCCGGCCCCCCCGAAGGACGGACTCCTCCGGCCCAGGCTGAACTATCGTAGGGTCGGGGGAGGGAGGTGGTCAGGGGGATGAAGAAAAATCTAACCTTACCGTCTCAAAGGTCCGTCTCAAGCAATCTTTATCACACGATTTTAATCGGTGCAAAGAATACGACGACCTTTACCTAGCGGGTAACAACCTCCCCCAGGGGATCAATCCCGCTATTAATTCATGTATGAACTACTGTAGGGGCGCCATGGATTGCTTTCTTTCTTGGCAAGAAACAATCTACCTTATGCTTGCCTTTCCCATTCGTTTCTCTCGTGCGATGATGGAGGATGGTGAACTCATGGAAAAGCATTTCCAGGCTGCCTGCTGCCTGGGGTAGTGTGTGTGTGTGTGCGTACGGCTACACCGGTTAGAGGGTTACAAGGAACGAAGGATGCGTTGACTTTCAGTGCAGTGCAGTGCAGTCATTTACCTTAGACCACATTCACATGAGGCAGTTGCCCAGTTGCCCAAACCTCATCATTACCACTGTACAGTAATGTGCGTTGACGGCTTGCCACCCGTGGTACAGCATCTTACTGGAATACAGTAATTGGGAGGGACTTGCTTTAAAAACTATGACAAGCACCCTCCCATCAATTGGTCAAGGTCGATCCCTCAATGCAAACAATCCAAGGCTGCAAGGGAACCTGAGGAGGAGGTTAACAACACTTGTACTTTCAGTTGCCCGGATTCGGAATCACACCTCACTTGTTGTCAACTTAAGTAGCGTTACCGTTCGGTTCGTCATCCGATAAGGTTAAGGCCGCATTGATTTGTCCGCGACAAACTTCTTACCCGAAGGAAGGGCTGTGTTAAGCTTAATAATACGCTGGCTGGACCTTTCTCTTTTTATTTCAGTACAGTGCCGATAACGCACACACCGCACTCTCAGCCTTACCTTGACCTTATGTCGTCTGATAGGATGACGTACGGGCCGCTCGATGTCGTCGACGGCGACGCTGCTGTCCAGAGCGAGTCGTTATCCACGCAGAGGTACCACAACAACACCTCATCCTCATCCTCATCCTCCTCATCGTCCACCAAGCCTTCCACTTTCGCAAGAAAAAAAACAAATAACTGGTCTGCGGAAGACGAAGCGCTGCGCATGGAACTCTTGGTGGCAAAAGGGGCTGTCCAAAGAAGAAATAGCAGGTGGAAGCACGTGTCGGCATCCGCGCCAGCAACGCCCGACCACAACGCGGGGGAACACGAAACGTCGCCCGCTGCTGTTGCCATCGCCACAGCCACCGCGGCGAGGTTTCTAGACTGGAACACGTCGACGGGAGGAACACCGCCGCAGTCAGTCAGGCCAGCTGCCGTGCCAAGAGGGACGCAGACCGCGCCGCCTCGCGTCATCGACGCAGATGCGCAGACCGCGCCGCCGCCTCGCGGCGTAGATGCCGGCGTGCAGGCGTCGCACGCCGCAAACACGCGCGACGCAGCGACGGACGCAGACGCACCCGCCGTTCGAGAACGTGGGCAGCAGACGGCGTCGACGGCGTGCCGCGAAGCCGGCGTGCAGCATGGCGCGAGCTTCACAGACGGGGGCGCGATCGTCGACCCTTACGCAAAACTCGAGGAGGCGGAGCTGGAGCTCGCACGCTGGAAGGCTCGAGCACGCGCCGCCGTGACGGAGCTGAAGGCGCTCAAGGAGAAGCAGGAGCAAGAGCAGCAGCACAAGCAGCACTACGCGGATCCATCGCCAAGACTGCCAAGGCCGCCGTCACAAGACGCGGCGAAGCGTGCCGCTCGCATGGCTGAGACCGTGGAAGCGCGTGCGCGCAAAATGGCGGAGGAGATGAGCCGCGATGCTCTCGACAGGGCGGCGCAGGCGCTCGATGCGGCTGAGGCAAGCGCAAAGCTCGTGGCTACGCTACTTGCGGAGAGAGGTGACAACGGAAAAAGTCCAAGTCCGGCGAGGATGTTTGGCAAGGATGTAACCAATGCCAGAGGTCGATAAAGTCGTCCCTGCAAGTGAAAATTTTGTTTGAAACAAGAAAAGTTGATTACAGTTCTTGGTAACTTGAGGACTCGCTGTTTGTTTGTTGTTATTTCAAAATTATAGTCGTCACGTCGCGAGATGCAGGGACCGGTTCATCAGACCCACGTACTCGCCATCAAACTCTCCTCCTAGCAGGCTGTGAAGGATTTCATTCTCCAAATCATTCGAGCTGCTGGACTCGTTGGACAGATTACTCGCCAAACTGCTGATGCTGTTGCTGCTTGTTCCCAAACATTCCTGCTCAAAGTCGGCGGATCTCCTGCCGTCGCCGCCAACGCCGCCGCCGCCGTCGTCATCCATTCGCGCATTCGCGAGACTTGAACTAGACGAAAGAATGTGGCTGGAGCTGAAGCTGCGAATCATCCCAAGGGTTCTCTTGTTCATGCTGCGGAATGAACGGCGCATGCTGCGCGCGAGCGTGCGCGCCTTGTACTTCGTGTGCAACGAGGCGGCGAATGTACCTCCGAGCGTCGGACTGTCACGGCGCGCGATATCGAAGCTCTCGTCGATGGATGACGAGCAGCTTCTCAGATTATCCAGCGAACTGCAAGGGGACAATCCCACATAGTCCTCAGCATCCATGCACGAGTCTATTCCGGCACTCGCCGGGACTTGGGACTCCGGGATTCGAACACTCAGGGTTAGGTCAACACTCAGTAGGTCGCTCGTAAGATCAAGCAGATGGGCTCGGACCATCTCCACGGAACCAAGGTCCATGCGGTGCACCGGCGGAGGCACGGGAATGCGTCGCCATTTGCTTTCCATCATCTGAGGCACATTCATCACGGGTGGCATCAGATCTTTTGGGGAGGAAGCGGTACGCAAAATCGTGCTAAATCTATTCCGACTCGCATCGTCGTTCGTCGGCTGATGCGTCGTCGTCTGGTCACTCTCCGCCACTACGTCGACGATGCCAAGCACTTTCTTCTTCTCTTCGCTTTGAGATTGCGTCATCTTCACTGCCAAACCTTTGAAAAAATTTGACACCCCTTTCTTTCCACGTTCAGGTGACGTCGCCCTTTCGACGATCGTTGGCAGCAGCGACGCCTGTAATGGGCGAGTGGGCGAAGACGACGGAGATGGCAAGGCTGCTGCTAATGGTGCTACTGCTGTAGGTACTGCCGCCGCCGCCGCCGCCGACGCCGACGCCGACGACGCGTCCTCGTACCTTTCGGGAACCATATCAACGACAAGTGCGGTGATGTCGTCAGCTTTCCCTCTCGCCGACATTGCACAGCGAGTCAGCAGGCATGCCGACTTGACAGCAGGCACGAATGTGCTTGCCACGCCCGGCACCATCTGAAGAAAGGCGCTCCCGTGATCCGATACGAATGCGTCGTCGTCCTCCTCGCTGTACATTCTGCGAATGGGATGAGGGATATTCGTCGATGATCGTCGAACAACGTCGCCTTCGTCGTCGGAAGAGTAATCCGAATCACTCGCGTCGGATGAAAATTGCCTCCCACGTCGCGCATCCGCGGAGCTGAACACCGCCTCCGCATCCCACAGTCCGTCCGTGGCAATGACGATGCGCATCGATCCCGTACTTTCGTCGAGGCCACCACCGTCGTCTGGTGACTCAAACACGCAGATGTCTGGCCCGGCTGAATGCACCGCATTGTGGCACTCGGGATCTCCCACAGTCCGGCTCATCGCAAGGCCGCCCGGCCAAACGCGGCACGGTCCCACGGGACGATACGAGAACGCCCCACTCGAGACACGAGCATTCGCGCGTGCGACCGTCGCCCCAGCCTCGCGCAGCCGGGCGCATTCCATTGGGTCGTCGACGCGGTGGTCTCGTGTGAGCGGGTGCACCTTGAATCCCGTCGATCCGTGCGTGCTCCACGTCTCGCGTTGGCTCAGATGGCGCTGCTCGGCTGTGCGCGTGTACGCAACCGCCGCAGAGTCGCCAACGTTCGCGACGAAAACGCGCCCGCCCTCGAACACGCACATGGTGACGGCAGCCCCTCCGCGCTGGTTGCTCTCCATCGGCGCATTCTTCTTCTGCTCCTTGTACGCGTTGTGCATGTCCACCCATGCGTAGTGCAGCGCCGTGAAGGCGACACGCAGCGCGACGGGAACGCGACTGCGCCACCACTCGGGGTTGTCTTCACGCCGGCATTCGAGTGCGCGTTCGAATGCGGGTCCGAGCATGCGTGCGGCGAACGAAGCGCATCCCGTTCCGTTGTGCCCGTCACACACGACTGCGGCGGACCATCCGGTGTCATCCGACGGCTCGTACCACGCGTGCCTGTCCTCACCTTTCGACGCTTTCACGGAACAGACGCCCACGTGCAGCCTGTAGTGTAGCTTAGTGTTGTTGTTGTTGTTGTTGTCGTCGTCGTTTGGTGGTTTTGTTGCGTGACACCTCGCAATGTCACGCTGGTGTCTTGTGTTGCTGGATTCATCTCTGAGAGCGCTTTTGAACAAACTTTGTAGCTGCTGCTTGGTGGTGTCGTCGTCGCTGGTTGTTGTTGTTGTTGCTGCTGCTGCTGCTGTTGTTGTGGGAGGCGAGTTCCTGTGCGAGAGCAGTGCGAGACACCTCGCAATGTCACGCTGTGCTGCTGCTGTTGTTGTGGGAGGCGAGTTTCTCTGCGAGAGCAGTGCGAGACACCTCGCAATGTCACGCTGGTGTCTTGTGTTGCTGGATTCATCTCTGAGAGCGCATTCGAACAAACTTTGTAGCTGCTGCGTGGTGGTGTCGTCGTCGCTGGTTGTTGTTGTTGTTGCTGCTGCTGCTGTTGTTGTGGGATGCGAGTTTCTCTGCGAGAGCAGTGCGAGGTGAGCTGCAATGTTGGAGCGTTGCGTTTTTCCCACGTTGACGGGGACAGCCTCACTCCTATTGACGAGGAGTGGTTGTGGTGTGTCTGGTTGAGGAGGAGGTATCGGTGACGCCATACTTTCTGCAATTGAACGTCACACACTTGTTTTTTTGGTCGGCAGGGAAAGGCCCAGGGGCCGGGACGTTTTTTATCGGTTGGGGAGGAGGAGGAAGTGCACAAAAAATTCAACCTGTGCGAGCCTGGGGTAAGAGGTTATCCTTCAGTTTGGCGCGTCGCGTCGGCGCCTCTTTGTATTTTCAGCCTCTTATTTTCACTGATTTCTCTCTCCAAAAAAAAGTTGTATGGGGTCGGCCGACTCGGCCGCCATATATCTCATCAATAGTCTTCAGTCTTAAGTTCGCTGCCGCTTGTTATGTTCGCTGCCACGGCCAATGGAAAAGGACGTTGCGAGTCCTTTTGCCATCATTGGCCGTGGCAAAGGACGTTGCAGCCATCCTTCCAAAGCATGAACTCGCCATTCCAGAGCATGAAACCTTGACTCGAATGTTCGACGGAATGAACTTCGAACGAAGCACGCTTGCACCAAAAAAAAAGGTTGTCTTTCGCTAGAAAGGCTGAGTCGAACAGCTAGGAGTCTCCCCCTCTACAGATTTGAAGTCTGCACTCAGGACCCCCCAAGCTCATTCTAGCCCGTCGCTGGAAGCGAGTTTCGATCCCCCGAACAGCATCGTGTGCAATTAGGGGTTTGGATTAGGGTTTTGGCGGTGACACAGGATATAAAGCTTTAAAAGTATAATCCTGACCCAATTCCTCAGAACGAGGAGGTTTTTCTTGGACTTCGGGATTCTGGGGATGGAATTTCACGTTTTCACGTTTCACGTTCGGCCTTTCCTTTCCTAGGACGGCACCACCTACCCAACCGGCAACCGCTCGTTCCCGTACGTACCCCGAGGCCTTTTATGTGACTTGCACCTTCTCACCACTCATTTGCGTCACCACGGTGATGACGACGTCATTGTCACTGACTTCGTGCCACTCTTCTTACCTCATGATGATGGTGACGACCATCTTTACAATCATCATCACAGTCTCATCATCGCTCTTCTCAGTCACTTACGCGCAGCAGTCGTCTGAAGAAGCTCAAACTCTTGGCCTCCGCGCTTTGTCAGCCATCGACGAACGCAACCCCGCTTACCCGCGCCTGCCCGCAGACTGGAACGTGCAGACGCGCGACTCGTGGAACGAAACGACCGTCGCGGAAACGTTCAGCTCGCTCTTCTCAGGTGCGGAGAACTGGCAAAATGTCGACGAGGATTACACCTGGCCGACATTCAACGCACGCACGGGAGCGTGGACGATGGGAGCACCAGCGGGCGCGTGCGCGGCGCGTGGACGTGACAAGGTGTGCGTTGTTGGCGCAGGGAATGTCACCGCAGGCTTGAATCCTCCACCTCCTGGGGTGACACTCGAGGAGATTGGAGCAGGCACCAAGTTGAAGGATCCTTCCGCCATCAAAGCTTTCGAAGTTCCGACGGGATTTCGCGACGCTCGTGACTTCTGCGACAATTTCCTCGCCACCTTGGACCCACTGACAATCACTCGATGGTTCGCCGTCAATCCCACGCCACCCGCGTCAAAGCGTCCGAACCATCCTCGAGGCAAGACGATAGGATGTCTTGGCTCAGACGGATTTGGAATCTACGGCCAAGCTCAGGCGTGGGATGGAAAGGTGTGGAAAACAGACGGAACGCTGCGCAACTGGTCGCCAACGTGGCGCACGTCCGGAGCTCTGCACACAGGCTTGACGGAACTCGTCAACTCCTCCTCCATAGAAACGATACCTGGCGTCTACGCTCTCGGCCAGTCGTACTTCAATCCCGCGGAAACGAGCATCGTGATCGACTACCCCGCAGATTGGGTTTGGGAAGTGCAGGCGCGCATTTTCAGCGGGGGAACGCTGCCGACGTGGGGTGTCGCAGCATTTCGCGACGAAGTGCGCGAGGTGGCGCCAGGTCTGTTCTTCGGGAAGGCGTACGTCAAGCCGCTCAACTTCCCGAACATGCTGCCCGTGCCTTGGTATGCTATGCACTTCTTCATCATGCAAACGACGGAAGGTCTTGAGCAGTGGAGGCTTTGGGAGGAGGGTATGGTCGTAGACGGCAAGGCTGGAGATCGCAAGGGAAGCGAGTGGGAAAACCGTGCGATCAACATTCCGAGCGTACCTGCGTTTGCACCAGATCCGATCAGTGGCATTGGATACGGCGCAGCCAGCGGTGGGCATGCTGCCAACGTCTTGACGCAGCTTGGTGATGCACCTTCGGTGGCTGGTTGACAGCTTGAGAGAGACAGACAGACAGAGAGAGTGAAGTTAGGTGGTTGGGAATTGGGAAACAATAAAAACAATGGAGATTTTTTTTTCCTTTGGGTTAAACCTAGTTACTACAACAGTTTTCGCGTTGCTACACTGGTATGTACGTATGCTGATTTTTTTTTGGCACAACACATATCAAGTCAAATCGTCCTCGTCATCCTCAAGCTTGCGCTTTGCAGTCAGCAGCAAATTCGTCTTCCACGTGTCGAGTCGGCTCATGGCATCAAATTCCTGCACGACGGCGGTGAAAGCGTCGACGTCGCCCTCGACACGAGCCTTCTGCAGGTCCTGCAGAAACTTGTGCTCCCGCGACCCTCCAAACGACGGGTCGATGTCCTCGTACTTCTCCAGCACGCGCTCGACGTACTCGGGCTCATTCTTGTCGAATGAGAGGCAGATCGCGCAGATGCCGCTCTGCAGCAGGTACGTCTTTACCGAGTACTTGAGCAGGTTGTTGTCGACGCTCCTCTTGCTGACAGTCTCGAACCCTTCCATCGCCTCCGCGTACGCACCGAGATCCGCTCGTAGGCTGGCAACCTTGAGCATCGCCTTGTTCGCCTCACTCTTCTGCTCCTCTCCGTCGAACAGGTCCCCCGCCTGGCTGAGCAGGTCGACTGCCGTCTCCTTCTCCCCTCGCCCTTCTGCATTCTCCCCAAGCTCGCGCAGGTACTTCGCCGCCATTCCCAGCCTTCCCATATCGGTATACGCCTTGACGGCAAGGCGCAGGCACTCCTCTGACTTTGGTTGCGACGTCTTCTTGAACGCGTTGGACGCGTCGACGTATGCCGATGCCACCTCGTGCGCTGAGTCAAGTTTTTGCTGAACTTGTGCAATCTTGAGGAAGCACTCTCCGGCTTCGGACCACGCTTTTGCCAACTTGAGGTTGGCGGATGCTTTTTCGAGGAGTTCCAGCGCATCCTCGTACTTGTTTCCGAAGAGCGACCATCCTGCGAGTTTCTTCTCGGCTTTCGCGACGAGCTCGCGCGCCTTGGACGCGTCCGCCATACTAACGTATCTGGGGGGACTGAGGAGTTTATGTTTTGGGGAGGTGTTGGGATTTGCAGTGCAGGCCAAGGAGAGGGAAAAGGGTGCGTCCTACCAACTATGAGTACCACCCGCAATTTGTTTCGGGGTTCAGAAAATCCTGAAAATGAAATAAGTTTGGTTTGTTGTTTGCTTTACTTGGCGTCCTCAAGACAAGGGTCACGCCGCAGTAAACCTCTCTCAAACTCAAACTTGATTTCCTTCGACGAAAACGTACTGTATTATAGGATGTCAAAAAGTTTAGGGCTTTTCATATTTAGATCAGGGGTGGTGCCTGCTTTGCTCCCCCAAAGGCAAGGCACGCATCCAAGCCACTGTGCTTGGAGCGTCCTTTTTCAGAAACTCCCTCCAGCGTCCAGCCTTCCTGCTGATGAGCAACCACGAGCATCGCCTGCCGAGTGCCCCTGTGCTCAGCCCAGTAACCAGCGCCACTCGATCTGCATCCGCAAGCTCTCTGAGCCACTTCTGCCGTGCCAATGTTGCCGTTGTCACGTAGGATGGTGAGATGTGTAAGCACACTAACTCCTGTGCATAGTGTACCGCCAGCGGTGCCATCAGGTCCAACAATCGAAACCAGCAGCTGCACACGACGCATGGTACTCCTCCATCTTGCTGCAGCCGCTCCCAGAACTTGAGCTGAGTGCTGTCAAGATGCAACTCCGCATCATGCATGGGGTTGGCGTCGTTTGTATGCTGCGCATTGCTTTACCCAGTGAGCGGTGTCCCGTGCCATACCAACCCAGTAATACTGTTGGGCTACCAAATGCAACGTGCGGCGCACGCCAAAGTGTCCGCACTTCTCATGAGCCTCCTTGATTAGCTCCCTTCGCTCTGATGGCGCTGGTATCACTCGCTTTGAGCCATTGGGCAAGGTTTTCATGAGCACTCGCTTCCCTGCGCGTTCTTCGAATAGCAGCCGCTGCATCTGCAGGTGGTGGAGAATCTGCATGCCATAAGGTGCTCAAGAAACGGAAGCAGAGCGCCGTTTCTAGTGCCGACTTGATATGCCCACATTGCGCCAAAGAGTTCACCACTCGTAGCGACCTCAATCGCCACGTGAAGGATCAGCACAGCGACGGCGCGCGCCACGTCTGCGACGTGGCCGGGTGCGGGAAAGACTACGCTACGCAAAGGTCATTGCACAAGCACAAAAAAGCAGAGCATGACTTTGTGTCGCCACGGGCGCAAATCCCGTGGGACAAACCGACACCTGAATTCCCCTTTTCAAGTGATGTACAGAAAAAATTCCGCAACCGGTTCAACGCTCATTTGAAAGAGGACATCGAACACAAACGCTTGAACGCGGGTACGGCGGTGCGGGTTGACACGCAAAGGTCAACTCTCGTAGCTGATGCCGCGCGTTCGTTCATGAGGCGCATTCATGATGACTTTGAAGATTAAAGACGAAACAGTAAAAAAAACTTGATAATTGTTGTGCAAACCCCTAACTGTGAAGTGGAGGGGGAAAAAGAAATCAACGAATATCGAAAAGCAGAGGCAGAAAGAACCCGTTCGGGGTTAGCAGTTCGGGTTTTCCCTTTCCTTTTTTTTCGGGTTCCCACTTCCCCCTGCACTTGCAACTTTACTTGCAAGGCTTCTTCAGCTCATTCCAAGCAATGCAGGCAACGGGTCGCGTGGCGGGCACGTTTCGCCGCAACGTCCGCCGGACTGAGCGGCAACGCCGCCCACCACCACAGCCATCGCCGCTGCCGGCGCCGGCGCACACACCGCCGCGACAAATAACACATCCACATACTTTCAGCAGGCGACGAGCGCCGCCGCGGCAGCTGCGAGTGATACGTACGAAAAGGACCTAGAAGCTCTTCACGCGGCACATCGGCGCGCCGATGCGGCGGAAAGGCACGCGTCTTCCATGGAGGCGGAACTGGCGAAATTACGCGCGGAGAACGAAAACCTAAGAAGAGACCGCGACGCGCACCGCGATGCGGCAAGAACGAATCGGGCTACGGCAGAGTCTGCTAAGTTGGAAGTTGACGAGCTGAAAAAGGAGTTGGACGTGCGTAAGGCACGGGGGGCTCGTGCAGCCACGCTTCTCGCAGCATTCGCACACAGGGGCGCGGAGTGCGGACGGGAACTCTGCAAGAGGCGCGTGGACGCGAGCGTCTCGAGACTTGGAAGGCCTGGAGTCATTCGCACAGGACTCAGCATGACGGGCGGTGGACTGCGCGAGGTGTGGGAAGATGGCGAGGCGGTACGTGACGTCGCACAGAAGCTGTACCGTCTCAGTGACGAGTAGGCGGAGCTCGAACGCAGACGCGCGGAAATCGAGGCAAGACGAGGCGCACTGCGTGAGCGTGCCGCTGCCACGGAGCAGCGTCCCGCGGACACAGAGTCCATGCCTCCTCCTCCGCCACCAAACACGGCAGACGAAGCGTCGCTTCGCGAGGTTGCCGAGGCACTTCGCGCTCGCCAAAGTAGCCCTGCGCGCGAGGAGGTGGCGCTCAAGGAGGAGCGCGATCGGCTCGAGAGAGAAAATATTGCGCTCGCTCACGAGATGCGACGCCAGCGCTACGAGGAGGCGAGCCGATTCCTGGGAAGTGGAACACGCAGCATAGGTGGCGGCGGCGGCGGCGGCTTGGCGGCAATCCAACCACTGCCCGCGCCATTCCCCGCGCACGCAACATGGACGGCGTCACAACCGGCGATGCTCAACGGGCGGTATCTCCTGCTCAGCTTGATTGGCAAGGGTGAATTTTCGGAGGTGTGGCACGCCGTGGATCTCAAGGAGAATCGCGAGGTGGCGTGCAAGCTTCATCAGCTGAGCAATCTGTGGAAGGAGGAGCGCAAGGCTTCCTACGTCAAGCACGCAATTCGCGAGGTGAACATCCACAAGCGGCTGCGACATGCGAACGTCGTCGCGCACCTCGACGTGTTTGAGATTGATGCCGACTCGTTCTGCACAATCCTTGAGCTGTGCAAGGGACCAGATCTCGAGCACGTCCTGCGCGCGGGTCCGCTGCCGGAACGCGTTGCGACACCCAAACGTCACAAGGATGCGGCGACGAATGACGAATCTAGGAGGACGAAGAGGGCCAGGCGAGCTTAATTAACATTTCTTTAGTAACTCGAATTTTGTTAATTTTGTCGAATTTCGTGCTGAGCACGGCGCGCGAATTGCATGTGGCATCCGAGGCTGCGGCTGACGCCGCCGTAGCAAGCTTCGCCATTATTTCAGTCCATGGCGAGCCACCACAGCGCCGCAAACACCACCCCGCCCCCCTCGGCGTGATTCGTCAACGTCTGCTTCAAGTCGCGAAGAGATACCATGCTCACTTCAATGTCCTCCGTATCCTCAAGTGCCTGCTTAGGATTCGCATTCACGGCGGCATCCAAGTCAACGCTCACCTGAACCAAATGTATCGTCTCGTCCGTAAGTCCAGGCGACATGGCGAGGGCCGGAGACACGTCGTCAACCGTTCCCGTGTACCCTGTTTCTTCCAGGAGTTCGCGTAAAGCAGCTTGCGCCGGCGTCTCACCCTCGTCGATGAGTCCCGCGGGAAGTTCCAACGTGTACGCGTTCACCGGCGGGCGGAACTGCCTAAAATAAGGGAAAAGTCAATGAGCATTTGTTTTTCGAAAAGAAAACACAGCACAAGGGGGTGTCAGAGAGGTGGGTGTCAGCAACTAGGAACCAAACGCAAGACACAAAAAAGAAAATGGTCGCTGAAGAAAGGTTTTTACCTTACGAGCATGGTGGACGCCTCTTTGCCAGCCCCACGTAATTTCACAAAAATGGCAACCGCGTCTGCCGCGGTTGGCGAGCGTTTGGTGGTTCGGCTGACGAGGTCCCATTTGCGTGATTCGCCTTTGGCGTCCCTGTAGGTTAGCGTGACTAGGGAGAGCCAGCGTGTGGAGGCAACGACCGTGCGTTCGAGCACGGTTTGCGCGCTTTCCGTCGAAGACGTCGTGCCCATGAGCAAACTGCGGAGAATGACGACGAACCTGCGGGGAGGGTCACAACAGAGACTGCCCGGGCCCGGGGAGGGGCTGAGGAGCACGTTCAGCAGAGGGGATCCGCCCTTGAGCCCCATTTTCCTCGTGGGGGAATCGACTATTCGGGCTTTTTTTGGCATGAACGAAAATCGTAATCTATACAGTTTGGTGGTACAGGCCAGCGAAGACGACGTCGCCGCGCTCACTCGCCTTATCCAAGAAACCGCGTAGGTCCTTGACAGCAACCACGCTCACTTCAATGCTCTCCGTATCGTCAAGAGCTTGCTTCGGATCCGCGTTAACAGCGGCGTCCAGATCGACGGTGCACGTCACGAGGCGAATGCACTCGTCCGTGAGGCCCGCCGAGAGGGACAGAGGCGGAGAAACGTGCTCGACAACGGCGGTATACCCAGTCTCCTCCTTGAGTTCACGCAGGGCAGCCTCCGACGCAGTCTCGCCTGCGTCCAGGAGTCCCGCTGGCAGTTCGATCGTGTGGCAGTTGAGCGGCGGGCGGAACTGACGCACGACGATCGTGCGAACAGGCTCACCCTCCTTGTACATTTTCGTGAAGATTGCGACGGCGTCAGCGTCAGCGTTTTCATTTCTGGTCGTTCGTCGCACCATATCCCACTTCCGGTCGTTTCCCTTGGCATCCCTATACGAGAGCGTGTCGAGTGCGAGCCAGCGCGTTGCCGCGACTTCCTGCCGATCCGTGACTTGCGGCTTGCCAACTGAGGATACGTCGTGGAACGAAGAAGAAGCACGTGATGAAGCACGTGATGAAGCACAAGAACGGGCACAAGCACAAGCATGTCTGAACCGAACAAGACTACCCACACCATACCACACTGTCATAGCGGACATACAGTAGAGTGGAGCACTACTGCTGATGCCGATAAGGAGTGGCCTTCGGGCTTCCCCTTTGCGGTGGGATTTCAGGATTTTGCCAGCTCACACCCGTCTTTAGGGTACTTTTTCCGACCCTCTCTCTCTCCGGCTGGCTGTCCGGGTACTCACTGGTTCGCCCTCTGTCATGGCTGCCACGACTTCAGTTGGACAACACGTCCTCAATAGTGGTAGTACCAATCATAGGTGTGTTGCTCGTCCTCGTCCTCGTCCTCGACCTCGTCCTTGTCGTTGTCTTGGCCGTGCATTTCCATTCACTGGCTCTGGGTCTCGGTCTCCTCTTCCCTTGCTTGCTGCGGCGTCGTCGTCATCCCGTGGGGTTCGAAATTCGTCACCACAACAACACGTCCAACGCAGGTCTCAGAAGCATAATAATGTTGGTCATCTTCACGATAATAACAAAGTTAATGGTAAAATTGAGGAAGCAGGCGTGCGTGTCAACAAGGCGTTCAGACAAACGCACAGTCGACGGGAGGCTGATGCACTCGTGGCGAGTGGGCGAGTACACGTGAACGGAACGAAGCCCGAACCGGGAACGAGACTCCAACCAGGTGATGTCGTGACGCTCGACGGAAAACGTGTCGCGTGGGAACGCCTCGAGCCAACATCAAAGAAACGTCAAACGAAAGAAACGGCAGCTTCTTCGAAGGCTGCTTCAACACCTGCAGACGTACGGCAATCGATGAAGAAATTCGTTTACATTGCATACCACAAGCCGAAAGGTGTCACGTGTACGACAGATCAGAAAGACGCCACGAACCTACTCGCAGCTCTGCAGCGTGCTGGCGTGGAAAAAAAGTCGAAAAATCAGCGACTTTTCCCCGTCGGTAGGCTGGATAAGCTGTCCACGGGCCTCCTGGTCGTGACGAGCGACGGACGTGTCCCGAACGCCGTGCTGGCACCAGACGCAAAATATCAAAAGCAATACGTTGTGAAGCCGCACGAGCGCGTCACCGACGAGCACCTGCGCGAACTTCGCTCGGGCGTCATCATCACAACCACCGCTCAGAGGAAGGGTGCAAAACCTCTGACAGCCAAAACGATGCCTTGCCAAGTCGACCGACGTGGCGACGATCTCTGCTTCACCCTCGAAGAAGGCCGTAATCGGCAAATTAGACGCATGCTGGAGGCGCTTGGATATCGCACGCTTGCACTGCACCGTCCAAGCTTCGCTGGGCTTAAGTTGCACGGCCGAACGGCAGCGCCAGGCGGGTGGGCACTTCTCGAAGGAGACGAACTTGACGTCGTCGCTAAATGGTTAAAATGAGATCCCTCATTCAGTAATGGAGTGTACTTTTAGTTTGTCCAACGTGTCGTTCATTCACACCATTCACTTTCACCATTCAGCCCATTCACCGGTGCCATTCACCGCGCGTTTTTGTTCATTGACAAATTAGTTCTTAGATTACATCTCAGGTTGATTCCATCGCCTTCCAAGCCCATCTGTCAACCATTCTTGTGACTGCGAAGACGCCTCCAACTACGGCGCACACACGCGTGAGATAGTGGCCAAACTTGAATGGAACCTCGTCAATCGTGATGGCAATGGGACTCAGGTCGTACACGAAGAACACGGCGGGTACCACACCGTCGCCAGGCTTAGTGTGGCTGACGTACTCGGTGACCGAGTACTGGTTCGTACGAAGCACACGCCTTCCCTCGTCATCGTCAAACGTGGGCTCGTCACCCTCCTCCTCGCGCCTCTCCACCTCCGCCGCCGCCGCCGCGGCAGATGCCGCCCGCGTTGTCACAACGCGAGGAACAGCTCTGGCACTGCGGTAGCGGTAGTTGGTCGGAACGATCTTCATGAAGTAGCGAAACGTGCTCGCGCCGCTCGAAACCGTGCGCGCTGTTCCGTCGAGAGGGTTGACCCGTCCGGGATACGCGCGGCCGAAGCTGAGTATGTCGATGGTGTGGCTCGTGTTAATACGCGCGGTGTCCGCGGCGAACAGCTGCTGCAGCACGAAGAAATTTTGCGTGTGCACGCTGATGTGAAAGTTTCCACCCACGCGCTCTACGTCGAGGTGTCCGTACACACGGCAACCTTCCTCTCTTCCCAGCGCCTTCTCGATGTCGCGCACAATCTGCTGCGAGTGCTGGAACGCGCGCACGTGGCGCTGCAAGGCGGACGGTGCGGAGTTATCCTCCTTGCCGTCCTTGGTCATCAAACCACCCTGCTGCGGCGTATCTCTCAGCGTCCACTCTCGCTCTGGCGTCTTTCCCACGATCGCCGCGCCGTTCGAGTCGAGCGGCTGCTTGTAGATGGACGTGTGCAGGTCCACCTCGTGCTTTCCACTTTGGTCGAGCGCGTCGAGGGAGACTGCGACGCATGGCAGGCGCCACAAGCTTATGTCCACGTGTATGCGTAGCTTTTCGTGCTTCGTGGCGTCGACGTCCATTCTCTGCACGGTGGCTGGCCTTAACGAGAGCGCCGTCTCGTTCACGAACAGCACGAGCGCGATGACGATGCCCATGAGCGTGACGACCGCGCCGGTTGTTGTTTGCGTGGTAAGGTGTTCTTGCGCGCGCGGGTACGCGGACAGGCGCCGCAGCGACGAGAGCGGGCCGGCGCGCGCCATCGTGCTGCCCCTTCGTCCAACTTAAGCGGTTTTTATCTCAGCAGCGGGATGGGGAGCCGATCCAAAAGTGAAGGCGGACGGAGAAGGAGAGGAGGGGAGAACAGAACATGGGGGAGGGAGAACAAAACCCTAACCCTAACCCTAACCCTAACCCTAACCCCGTAACCCTAACCCTAACTGTTTTAATCGCTAAGGTAAGTTCGGGCCTTCCTAACCGTAATTACCACCGACAACGGACCCGGTTAACCCCTGATCTGTCCCTCCCTCACCACGGGCCTCTCCTCTCCTCTGGGGAGTTCCTCTGGGGTGCCATTGCAAGGTTGCATTGCATGCAGGGAACTTGTCCTCCCCCTCTCCCAGCCTGGAGGGGGAGGGGTCCCCGGCGCCGGCCCTGGGAGGTGGGGTGGCCCTTAAGGCGTTGACCCGGTCAGCCGGTGCAAGTACAGGTACCGCACGCCGGCCATTCGCTCATTCGTTCTCAGCTCCTACGATAGCTCAGATCACGCAGTTCAGCTCTTTCATGCCGTTCTCGCCATTCTCAGCTGGATTGGGAATAGGTCCAGCTGGTCCAGCTACTTCCCAGGTGGAGAAGAAGGAGCAGCCTTACACGACGGGACGAACCACCTCGCGACCGGGACGACACGGCGCGCGATGGCCGCTCTCTGCAAGAGAGAAAACGACAAAGGCGATCGGAGACCCGACCACGATGACCATCGCGCAGCTCGCCGCGGTCGTCGAGGCGGCGGGGAAGACGAAGGAACTCGCCAGCGCGAAGTCGAGAGAAGAACTCGTCCAACTCTGCTCACAGGTGCTCGCGTCAGAAGCCGCGCAGGCGCGCGCATCCGCCAAACTCGGCACAATGCCGCGCACGCTAGGAGGGGGTGTGCAGACGACGTCGCTCGCCGTCCTCAGTCCGAGGGCAGTCTCAGCAAGACAGGCGAAAACCAACCAAAAGGACTACAACGCCCAACCCGCGAGGAGGCCGGCGTCTGCCACCACAACAACAGCGAGCACTACAACGGCACAAAGACGCGTGGGACATGACGTCGCCAACTTCAGACTGTGCCCAAACGTCAAGGCGACGAGAAGAACGGCGTACAGTGCAGCCTTGGAGGAGTCAACGCGCGCGCGCTTAACGTCCGGACTTGGCCTCGATCTCGCCGCGCCACCTTCCTTTCCTGCCACAGTTACAGCGAAATCGCCGCGCGGCAGGCACAAGTACAGGGGACGGACGGTGCACATTCCAACCAGGTTGCCTGGGAACGAATCGCCGCGCGTTTTGAATGCTGGAAAACCGCCGTCTCCTAGCCCCAAATCGCCTGACGAACCGAAAGTCATGTCGCCTCCGCCAAGGAAGGCCATTAAGGTCGGCGATGTCGACGTTCCGACAAGACTCGAGGCGCAGCGCACGGCACGTGAGATTGTCATGAACATGTCGATGTCCCTGAGCCTTCTGCGGCAATTCACCGACACAAGTAAATGCTGGCTCAGCCTCGTTGCGGACGTGGCTGCGTGTGTCGACAACGGAAGCTTTGGGCTGCCGTGCCCAACGAGCCGACCGCGCGACACCGTCCGTGTTGTGGTCGTGCTCCCGGGCCACGATGCGCTCTGGGGCGACGTCATGGCTGCGCTCGAGTACGCGTCGCGCGAGGGAGGTCCTGGAGACAAGGAACTCAAGTCCATTCGCTCACAGGAGATTCGATACGACAGTTCCACACGTGAATACGAGGTTGGGATTGATGACGCCTTTGCGCCGAGGCTGGCTGCGCAGAGCGAGACGCGCTTCGTCATTCCCGCACTCTCGTGCGCGGGCTTCAGCGAGGGAGAAACCGCGATGATCATCTCGCAGGCGTGTCGCATCGCGGACGCCGTGCTCGTTCCCTTTGGTCGCCCAGCCGAAACGAAACCGTCGGCGCTGTATCGTCCGACGGGCATTAAGGGTTCGCAGAGTCAGGTGCACGCATGGCCGATGGGCATGCGCAACAAGAACCCGCTTAATCTGCTGAGCCATATTCTTGCGATCGTCGAAGCGGACGATATTGACGTTCCGATCGTGGCTGTAGCTCGCCAAATCGAAAATCTCTCAGACCTCAAGGCAGCCACAGACGCGTCGAACCTTGACGCCGACGTGTGGCCAGCGTCGACGGAGGTGAAGCACAGCAACATGCGCTGGATCTTTGCCAACATCCTAACAATCGACGGTGACGTCCCTTGTGCCGGCGAAAGCCGCGATCGGCTGAACTTGTACGCGTACCTTCGACGACAAACGCGGTACATCGATGCCACGAGCTTAGCAAGCCGCGCTCGCGGCATTGCATCGCGTTTGCTTATATCGAACATTTTCCTCTACCCGGAGCTCGCGGTGCTGTCGTGCGGCCTGACATTTCCGCCACGGGCAGCAGTTGATGACATGAGGCGTGGTGCAACCAGCGCGACTATGCTGCACGCCGCGTCGCTCGCAAAGCATGCGTCGGCCGTCACCGCGCTTCTGAACCGAGGCGCAGACGTTAACGAGGTGGATGACTTCGAGAGGACGGCGGTGTCCTACGCCGCCGAGTCTGGGTGCGCCGTCGTGGTGAGTAGATTGCTGGATGCTGGCGCAGATGCTATGCGACCATCACGGCTGGGTCAACCGAAGGAAATTGTGTATGAGGAAGGACACACAGATCGCGACGCTGATACGACTAATGATACGGCATTCACGCTCAGCGCTGTGAAAAGATCAGCGACAGATGTCGATGAAGAGCGGAGGCGGCTGGGCATACCATCGCCGCCACCGGCAGACCATCCGTTGCGCGAGCCAACCCCGCCTGGTGAAGACGACAACGCTACACCCAAACATGAGCATCACCTGCTAAAGGGCCACGAGCTCTACGACAAGTCTCCGATCCATTATGCGGTTGCGCATCATGGTCGCGCATCCGCGCTGCGCGCCCTCTTACGTACAAGGGATGGCATAGACGTTCTCGCGCAGGACTCGTATGGCATGACCGCACTTCACTACGCCATACTCTTGAATCGCGTCGACGCGGTGAAGACGCTACTGTGGGCAACCTTTGACCCTTCGCTAGGTCCGAACGCGGCTCCTTGGGGCGCACGTGGTGGCGAACGTGGGCGTGACATGAGGGAAATTCTGATTGCCGAGGGCGCTCGTGTTGCCAAATTGCCTCACATCACGGGGAATTCGAGCATTCTCGAAGTGGCTGCGGAGATGCTGCTCGTTCAGGCACAGGACGGGACGACGCCCGCGGCAATCGCCGCGGGGCTGAGCAACCAATCTGTCATCAGCTTGATTGAAAAGGTCGTGGTGAAGCTTCGCCGCCCGGCGCCGCTTTTGGCACGCCGCGTGCTACAGGAGGGTTACCACTGCACGCGAATCCCTGGAGCGGCGTGGTTGGAGACGGGACTTCATGGCGCGGGAGTGAAGGAGGCTGAGGAATGGGATGCGGAGGCGATCGGCGTGGGAGGTGAGTCCATCGGAAATCCCGGTTGGCTTGGACTCTCCGGCGAGGTCAGTGAAGCCTCGCTCCGATGCATCCAGCAGAGCAGGGTGGAGGCTCCTGGGCTCCTCCCGGCGCGTCTCCGGTGACAAGGTACAATAGAGTAATATATATATGACTATCGCATGTTTGATACTTTACAGTAATTACACGTCGCTCCCGCCGTCGCTTCTTCCCGGATCCCCGTCGCGGACCGTAACTGTCGCGTAATCTTGCCACAACGTCCCATTGGGGAAGCACCGGTGAATGCGCTGAATGGTGAAAGTGAATGGTGTGAATGGACAACCGCTGGACAAACCAAATTGCAATTTCATTACTGAATGAGGGATCTCAGGAAAGCACGCCGCTCAAGCGCAGCTCGGGACCGTTCACGTGCAAGCTTCCAATCATGCCGCGTCCTTCGGCGCGAGCCGACGCGATCAGGAGAATGGCGGCGTGAAAGGCACCTGCGTGGCCTCGGCAAGCCACCTCGCCAAGCCCATCAGCCGCGCTTTTCATCAGCTTATCGCCACCGTAGTGGCCAACGTCGGCGCCGCTGGCAGGCTCACCGAATAGCACGCTGAAGCTTGGCAAGCCGTGGTCACGCCGCGGAGGGCAAACAAGCACACGCGCTCCCGCGGGCAAGCGGCATGCCGGATAGCGCGGCAGAAGTGCGCTAAATCGCAGCGGCGTAACGCGCGATGGAACCTTGCGCGCATCGAGGTAAAGTGGCCCGCCAACGCCAACGGCACCAGCCTCGTTCGCGAACGGTAGCGGTTTGCCGGTGGAGGGAGACAGGTCAAAGGTGTACCCCGGGTGCCGCAGCCAAGCGGCTAGAAGATGCAGCATGAGCGTTCCGTCGTCCGTCTGCTGTGACGACGCATTGCCCACAGCCGCATCGCTGGCAGCGCCGGTGGTGCCAACGCCAACTCGGCTTCCGGGTGAAAACGATGCGCCTCGAGCGAGGCTTTCGCCAAGCGACTCGCCGCCGCCATCCCAGACATACGCCGCGAGACATGTGCCCTTCGCGAGATCGCGTAGGCGGCGTAGCGTCCACTGCGGCGGGAGCGAGCCGGTCAATCCCTCGTCTGGCGGCCCGTCGCAGCTAGGTGCGCATGCGCCACTCAGAATGGCATAGAGGCATCTGTAGTCGTGGCATGCCGCAGCGAGGCGGCGCCATGCTTCGACGTCATTCCTCAGCGGCGGTTTCTGCTGCTGCTGCTGCTGCTGCGGTTGTGGTGCGCCGAACAGACCTCCTCCCGCGGCGCCTCCTCCAAAGAGACCGCCACCGCCACCCCCAAAGAGACCACCACCGAAGAGCCCGCCAGTTCCCGCGCCTCCACCGCCAGCGCCACCACCGCTCGCGGCGAGCTGCTTGATCGTGCTTGCGCATTGTTCGTGCAGGTGCATGAGGATGTTGTCCACCTCCCACTCGCTCTTCAGCGAGGTGGACGCTCCGGCACCTCGAAGCGGCCAAGCCGCGGGGATGTGAGGAGTCTGCACCATCGCCCCGGGCGCCGACACAGCTGCGGGCAGCTGCTGGTCAACGGGTGTGCTCGGCGACGTGCGAAGCTCCGTGTAGAGTGGGTCTGACGTGATGCGTTCCGCGACCGCGTCCACCTTTTTCAGGAAAGCTGACAGGAGCGTTCCTGCGTACCACTCGCGAAGGTTATCCACCCAAGGCTCCGTGTCGCCGCCAGGTGGCGGGCATCCAAGCTTCTGCAGTGCGGCTATGACCGCCGCGACAGACCCGCCAGCTGCCATAGCGTCTGTCAGCGTCGCGTGCGGCGCTGCACGCCTGGCGGAGGGCTGGTACGTCTTTTCCGCTAGTGGGTTTTCTGGCACAGCGGGGCTCACGGCGTGAGCCGCCAGCGGCAACGCGGGAGCGGCTGTGCCCACTGCGGACGCGAGAGCGCGCGCGAAAGACCCCCACGTTGACGTTGCGGGCATGGCTGCCCACATACCAGGTGGCACGTCGGCAACGGGAGGCGGCGGTGGCGGCGTGAATGGCAGCGCGCTGGGAACTGCTTGCGTTGGCGTGGAGGAGCTGTTGGAGGATGTGGCGGTGGAGGTGGAGTGCACGTGTCCCGGTCGCAGTGGTGACAGCGTTTGGTATTTCGGTTTTTGCTCCTGTTGCTGTTGTGCTTGTTGCGCCTTTGATTTGTGTTGTTGTGCGTGTGTTGGTGGTGGTGTGGACGACGGTGCGTAGCACTGCAGGACGATTGCGGCAGCGAGTGCTCCGACGGCAACCATGGCTGCGTACGGCTTCGCCTTGCACGCGTCGATGGCTGCGTTGATGTGCGTCTGAAGGAAGGTTTGGAGGATGGCGGGGAGGTTGGTTGATGAAGCGGGAGAGAGCGTGAAGAGGGAGTATGTAGCGATAACTAGCACGAGGAGTATGACGAATAACACTGCACCAAAAGAGGAAGACTGAGGCGGAGTATTCTGCAGTCGTGCTGTTCGCGCTTTTGACGACGGCGATCGCGCGAACGGAATGCCGCCGTTGTGGTGGTTTCCTGGTGGTGGGCTCGTCGCCGCCATGGCTGCTCAGGTTTCGGTGTGCTGGGAGGAAAAAGGGCGCGCGAAGTCGAAAAGGGAACATTTCGATTAGGGTTAGGGTTAGGGTTAGGGAGAGTAGTGGATACTCGACATCAATTGTCAAAGGAATGGCGTCCTGTATGGCATACTCTTTATTTATGTGGTCGTAGTAGTTACTCCTTGCCCTTGTCGCCAAACAGAATTTCGTCGATCGCCTGGCCCTTCGGCGTATACCTACGTGTTTGAGTGGTTCGGTTCGTGTGTGTTTGGGGTAATGGGTATATGTCAGCACGGCGAGAGCGTGGTGATCGGTGCGTCGTCCGCGCGTTCTCAAGACGTACACACGCCCCGCTTCCGCCGCGGCTGGACACGGGCGGTACACCTTGATGGGCCACCAGTCGACGAGCGCACCCATGCCACCCTTGATGCGCCCCTTTCCGTCGCAGAACTTGCGCAGCTCGGGCGAGCACCCCACCGCTTCACACTGCGTCGTCGGCGCGGATTCTCCCGAGTCGCCCGTTGACGCCGCCGCCGCGTCACTGTCGTTCGACGCTCGTGCTCGAACGTGGAGACGCGACGACGACCGCCGGTTAACGGCCGCGCGTAATCGCAGTCGCGGAGAGGAAGCAGGTGCAACTATCATCAGGTGAAACAGTTTGGTTTGGGCGTGAATGGAAAACAAAAGGACGACGACGACGATCGGAACAACTCTGATTCTACCCTACCGTAGACCGGGTAAGATTTCTGATGATATGATAGGCTGATAGAATTTCTACATGCTACGAACCCGAACCCCGAACCCCGAACCCCGAACCCCGAACCCTAATTCTAACCCTAACCCTAACCCTAACCCAGGTACCCAGTTCGGGGTTAGGGGTTAGGGGTTAAAACTTAGGGTCCTTTTTTTGTTCCTTCTTCTTTCCCAGTAAGAAGAACTTGGAATCCATTCCGGACGTTCCTTCTTTCGAGGTGACCCCCGAGACGGGTTTGTGACTTCCCAGACTCCTCCTCCCACGCACCTCTGGACCACAGGCGAGAAAAAAGCCCCCCGGAAGGTTCACATCCATTGGATGTGATGTCACAGTTGTACTCCACCTCCTTACCTAACACAGATCTGTCCGTTCCATTCTTCTTCAGCAGCAGCAGTCTTTCTTCACGTACGTGACGTTCGTGACGTTCGTGTTCTTCCCAATCGCGTTCACCACGTAGTCTTCCTTGATAAGGATGAGGATGAACAACTGCATGATGCTTCTCGTCGTCGCCTCTGGACATTTCGTAACGGTGGTGCTGCTGCTGCTACTTATAGCTTCCACGACGACCTTGGGGACACACATGATGATGAATGGAGTCGGCGCAATTTCTCCTTCCAGCAACGACAATGTCAACAACAACAACAGTACGTCTACTACTATTGCTGCTGCTGCGCCAGCTGCGGCTCTTGCTACGCCGGTTGTTGTGGTCAACAGCAAGGTGGTGGCGGCTTCTGGTGAAAAAGAAGAAGAAGAACCTGGCACCATCGTGGAAAAGCAAGGGAGGAGGATGCCAGCGCCGTCGTCGTACTCATCATATCCACCAGGATGGCCTGTCGATCCCAACACGGGAAAGCCGCAGGCACCAATACGCCGTGTCAGAGCTAGAGCAGCAATGATGACGCAAGCGGCGGTGTCGCGGAATCTCGTCGTCGTCGACGATACCACACCAACAACACAACAAGAGCAAGACACAACAAACAACAACAACGACGACGACGACGACGAGAAGAATAAGCCACCATTCTTCGCGAAACCTCTCATGTCTCGCGTTGAGACCACTCAGGCGACACGCACATTCAAGTCGAATCTACCACTCCTCGTCATCAGAATTCCTGCGCCGTCTACGACGCGTGAAATAATGAGCAAAAATGGCGAAGAAGGCAGCGCCGAAGGAAGCAACACCACTACAGCTTTCGACTCCACGTTCCGTGAAGACATCCCTGACGAGCCTAAAACACTCGCCACGTTGTGGGCAAGCGATTGTGGCGTTCAAGGCGCGAAACCTTCGAAATGGGAGAATGCCACATTGAACAACAAGCAGCTCACATGCTCGTTTTTTGACACGCCTTCGTATGACAAGTTCATGGGCATCGAGGTACGAGGTCGATCGAGCAGGCGATTTGGAAAAAAGCAGTACTCGATCGAACTCAGGAAGCAAATTCCTTCAACCTCCCCCTCCTCCGCGACGATGACGACGACACCACCGCCCGAGCATCAAACCCAGATTTCGCGTGGAGAGGCGCAAATGCTCAGCACAGAGCCTCCGACGACCACAATGTTCCTGAATGACACGAAAGGAAGGTTAGCAGGCATGCCCAAGGGTGAGGACTTCGTCATCAATGGACCTTTCGTCGATCGATCGCTGATTCGAAATGCATTCGCGTATCGAATTGGACGTGCTATGTCCGATGCGGACGGAAAGTACTACGTTCCACGCAGTGAACCTGTGGAGCTGTTCTGGCTCAAAAGCAAAAGTGATGGCAGTCGCAGCAATGCCGCTTTCGATGTGAACGACCCTGAGCAGTACGGCGGTGTTCACGTGGTGAAAGAGGCACTTCGAGTAGGCAAGAATCGCGTCGACGTGCGCAAATTTGACGCGGACGCAGCCAAATTATCTGGCCATCTGCCGCCGTGGGGACCGAGCTATCTCTTCGAGGTTGCCGTCGAAGGCCTAGAACGCTGGTCCGCCTGCGATGGCGATTCCACGAATCACGTCCAATGCACGCTCGCCTCAGGACGAGGTGGCCCAGTCGACTACGCGAGCACACTTCCCAATTGGTTTCACCTGTACAATCACGGAGGAGCGAACGCAAAACCACATCAGAATAGGATCGACCTATCGTCGTATGGTACGGATGCGAGTGTGCGCGCGGCAATGGAGCGGTATAATGCGAATGCAAGTCGGCCCCTTCCGAACGTCGAGACCGCTGCGCGCATCGGCATCGTCGAAAGCAGCAAGTCCATTCGCCGCGAAGGATCCAAGGCATCACGCAACGTCGGTGGATCTGTTCGAATAGCCTTAAGGCATCCGAAAATCGAGGAAGCCGATCCAACGGGGACAAACGACGACGTGAAAAATTGGCTTCGCGCACATCTCGCGTCGTTCGAGTCGACGCTCTTCGGACCGTGCTCAATTCCATCGCCAGATCAGTGTCCGAGCGCCTACACAAACGCGAACCTCGCACGTCGCAGCAGCTACCGGCGGTATGTGCACCATCGCACGTGGGTTGATTGGCTCCTGCTGCAGGAGCTCACGGGCAATGTGGATGCCTATACTAGCAGCGTCTACCTTCATAAACAGGAGGGCGATCCACGCCTGCGCATGGGGCCTGCGTGGGACTTCAATCTGGCTTTTGGTCTGTCAACCGTGGACGGCCGTGGCGAGCCGGACAACGGACGCCGTTCATCGCCCGACGGACAGTGGTTGTACAACTACTTCCTCGAACGCTGTCCAGCCCTGCCCGGCGCGAGCGGTGGTGTATCCGAATGCACCACAAGTCAGCAGCGTGTCAGCCGGTGGTATGGACGTCTTCTCGAGGATCCCAAATTCCGATCTGCTGTTGCCGGTCGCTGGAAGTACTTGCGCCGTAGCGGACTGACAGATGCCGATGTGAACGCGCTCATCACAGATCTCAAGGAATCGCTCAGCGCGGGCGGTGCGACGAAACGTGAGCTGAGGCGATGGCCGTACAGTGATCGCACGAGTCTTGCGACGTTCGGCGGTCGAGGTCTGATTGCCGATCCACCTGACACCCGCGAGACGCGCGCCGCAGGTGGTGAGTGGGAAGCGGAGGTGGAGCGCGTTCGATCGTGGGTGATGCGCAGACTTCGTTGGATGGACGAGCAGTTGCTCAAGTCGAATCCAAATTTGCCGGCAAGCGACGCGCTCAGCGAGCGAGGACGACAGATTTTGCCATCCCTTCTCCCAGGGCCGCCGCAATCATCACCGTCGTCGGCTCGACGTCAACAACGAACGACGCTTCCAGGCTTACCACCACTGTTCTAGCCTAAGGTTGCTCATTCTTCTTCAGTAATAATGGCACTTGTTGTGAAAAAAAATTACGAATGCAAGTATAAAAATTAGTAGAGAAGTCACGCAAGCACACCCACGCAGTGCGGCGACTCCCAAACGGCGCCTGTCGGCGTTAGCGAGCCATCCACGGGATTGCGCTTGAAAATAGTCGCATTGCCTGGCTCTTTCCCAAGAGGAGCGAGGCGGTTCGGATCTGCATCATGCGCACCCCCCTCCCTCGCGCTTGGGTCGTCAGCGTACTGGTTCGTGACGACGAGCAGCGTGTCCGAGGCGAACGATAGCGACCAGGCCACCCTTCCACCCGACGGTACCGTGGCCTGGGTCGTGGGAGATAGAGATCCATCCTCGCCGACGGCGAAACCGGCGACTGAGTCATGTCCACGTGTGCTGCAGTATAGGTGCTTGCCGTCGGGCGAAAGCGCGATGGCACCATTGTAGCTTGGTTGCGCGAAATGCTTGAACTGGAGTGCAGGATTTGAGTCGAGCCAAGCTTGCGGCACACACGAGTGCGGAGAGCCGACTGGTTCAAGCTCGCCTGTCTGTTCGTCGAACTTGTATGCCATCGCGGTGTGATCATTCTCCATCACACAGAAGAGCGTCTTGCCATCCTTGGAGAACAGAATGTTCTTCGGACCCGCACCGTGGTGCCGATTGGAATGCGGAGCGAGGTGCGCCTCCAGCGTGAAGTGCGGCTTGAACGTAGTGCCCTCGTCGATGGGAAGCTTGTACACCGTCAGCGAATTCGCGCCAAGGTCGCATCCAGCGAGCCACTTGCCGCTCGGGTGCAGCGCGTTGCCGTGCGGGTGGGCCTGGTCTTCCGGTGCACCATCAGGCCATCCAAGTGCCTTGGCCGCCTCGCTCTTTCCCACGCGGATAGCCTTTTCCGGCACGCCCGCGTGTTCCGCCCAGCAAACACTTGACGGGCCCACCACCTCTCTCTTCTCGAGGTCCACTGGCACGGCGGCGACGTAAGCGCCGAGGAACATGTTCACGTACATCGTCGTGTCCGCAAGTGAGACGTAGATGGGCCAGTCTCCCCACGGGCTCGGTATGGCATCCCGTCCCTCGACATTCACATGTAATGCCTTAGCCTCGCCTACCATCTCGCCGCCAGCTCCCAGCTCGTAGAGTACAACACCGTGCTTTCCCGCAATAACGCCGAGCTGTTTTCCGTCGTTCGATTTTGCGAGGACGAGCGGGAGGAGTGCGCCGTTCGGCATTTCCTTGCTCTCGTGTTCCTTGATTTGCGTTCCGTCTTCGGAGATGGCGAGGCGCGTGACGACTGCGGGTCTCGGCCCTTCAGGAGCGTCGTCTGGGAACGGCGCGTTGAAGCAGCGCGATGTGACGTAGACGTCGTGCATATTGCCCTTAAGGTTAACGGAGCTTGCTACGAATCGCTTCGTCGAAGGCAGCGACGCCGCCTTGAGGTTGATGAGGCGAGGCAAGATGCGGTGGCCACGAGCTGCGAAGAGCGTACATCCAAGCGAGTTGCCCATGCCGAGTGCGCCCACGAGCGCCATAGACTAGACTGTTTCCCACTACCGGTACCAAAGGAAGGCGAAGAACTGGGTGGGTCCCAGAAGGCGAGAAGAGGGTCACGTGATGAGATACGTGATGGGAATTCCCGGGAAGGGGAGGAGTCGGAGGAATGGGAGGGCCTTGACGGTTAGGGTTAGGGTTAGGGTTACCTTGGATTTGCACGCTCGGTATGCCCCTCTCCTCTCTCCACGTAGGGTACCTGATAGTTGGTATCTCGATCCGAGCTTCGATCCACTCTCGCCGTTGCGGTATCTGATATCATATTTGTGCTATGTCGCGTTGTTTGGCGCATCAAAACCATAAACACAACCACGGTCAGTCCAGGAGACCTTCTCAACGTCGATCGTCCTTGGTGACGTGTCGTTTTCCTGCTTGCGGCTTACGCGCTGACGCTCCCTCGCGTGCGTTGGCAAGGTACACCGCGACGTGCGCGACAAATGGGAGGAGGAGCGACGACTCTGCCGCCACCGCAGATGCACCGATGCAGTGCGTGATGCCCGTGCTCGCGTCGGCGATGATCGCAATCTCGGTGTCGGCGACGTCGCCAGCGTGGGCGTTGGAGAGTGACGCGGGTGACGACGCCGACGTGGTGGCGGCGGCGATCGCGAGGTGTCGCACACAAACATGTGTCGACCTTCTGAGCAGGCCGGCGAACGCCAAGAAGCTCACAAGAGGACAGAGGCTGGAGCAGTGGCGCGACCGGCGCAAGTCGTTCGCGCGAAGGGAGGCGCAGGACGTGACGACGTTCTCCAAGGAACGCCAGTTCCAAATGAGATACGAACGAGCTTACGTCCTGAAGAGCTTGGCGGAGCAAGCGGCGGCGGAGGAGGGACGTGCGACGGGCGTGAGCGAGGAGGAGATTAAGCGCCGCGTCGAGAGGGAAGGCCGCATCGCTTTTGAGCGAGAGGTTGCCGCCATCGATCGCGAGGAGGCTGCCTTCGCTCTGGAGGCTGAGAAGGAGAAAAACGCGAAAGGGAAAAAAAGCGCGGGAGTGGCAGACACGGCGCCGGATCCTGACGCCCCCGCCACACTGGACATGCCCGTCGTCGGTCTCGGCGAACCGCGCGGCGTGCTCCCAGGCTTTTGAAAAGAGAAAGAGCGAAGGACTGTAAATTAAAAGCGCTCAATTTTTCGCGAACTTGCCGTTTTTACAGTAGTTAGCCAAATGCCGACGTCGACGAGGACATGACGCGCCACCAACTCTCTCCAAAACTTTAACCCTAACCCTAACCCCCGGGTTCGGGAAATCTCGGGGGCAAATCTGAAATCTTGGGGCAGTTTCTTTGCTGGCCTCACACTTTTGGAAAATAATAAATATGGCGTCCCTCCCCCTATCTTCCGCCGGAGTGATGGCGCTCTCACGCCTCCTCGGAGTCAGAAGCGTGCCTTCGCCTTCTTGCCTTACTTCTCGTCTGCCTGGCTCCTTCGCATTCCTCTCGTCGTCGTCCACTCCGTCGTCATCATCCCCGTCTTCTCCTCCTCCTCGCGTCATTCCCGTCGAGCTCATCAGCGATACCATGTGACCCAACGGATACATCGGCAAACGACACCTCGTCAACGCTATGCACGAGGTGATGCGCGAGCCGATGGATGCTTCAAGGCCTGCTGGGTTTGCCGTACTGCGTGTCCCGTTCTTCCTCGAGCCTGACTATCCCGAAGATTCGAGTTTCGAGGAGACGAATCTCAACAGACTGCAACGCAAGTGGGGAGGAAAGGCGGAATTTGAGGCGCAGAAAAATAGACACATGCTCAAGGAGCGTGGCCACGAGGTGGGCATTCCTCGGTTCGACAACAAGAGAACTGCAAGCAACACCATGGCGAGCCACAGGCTCGTTCAGTGGGTCACGAGGGAGTACGGCTCGGAGCTGGCTGAGAAACTTTACCAGGAATTGAACTACAACCACTTCGAGCTCGGGCAGAAGCTGAACGACGAGGAGTTTCTCGCGCGAGCAGCGGCATCTGTCGGTGTGAGCCGCGACGATGCGCTGCACGTAATTCGAAACGGAGTGGGAAGAGAGTACATACAAGCGGCACAAAAGCTTCTGCGTCGCATGGGTATTCACTCGATCCCTACGTTCATCGTCGACGGGAAGTATGTCTTAGGTGGCGCAGTGCCTGCCCGCGAGCTGGTCGAGCTCTTCCGTTCCATAGAGACGTCGCCAGACGAAGAGAGCGGCGGATTCGTCTTTGCCGAAGCTCTTGGCATACCCGCAGAGCGCTTGGCAGAATCACTGCCAATGCCTGACAGGGTGTACGAAGCGATCGCGTAGGGAGGAGTCTCATCTTCCTCACAGTTCGTGCATCATACAAATTTGCGTGCTTGAGTGAAAGGCGTCGGACTGAAAACCATTGGTGGTTCTGCATACCACTCTTCCGACCGCCTGGACAACATAGACTAACTATCAATGCGCGGTTACGTTTGTTTTTCCTTTGCGCGACAGCGAGTGTACATAAACAATACCCAAGTAAAATTCTCTCCTAAAAATCGCCTTACATCATTCAAAATTTTGTTTCTGAAGATGCCGAGCGACCAGTGCGATCGCGCCACTCCTTGTCGGCGGCGGCGATGGTCAAGCCAACGGGTGGACCACCTTTCATAAAACGCACGTTGCGATACACGCCGGTATGCACGACGCCCTTCACTGACTTGAGACTCTTAGCCAGGTTCGATGCACGCGTCTCCGCCGCCTTGGAGATGCCTCGCGCATCCGTTGGCCCCGCGTTTGCGCCCG
This sequence comes from Pycnococcus provasolii, assembly GCA_938743325.2. Taxonomy (NCBI): domain Eukaryota; kingdom Viridiplantae; phylum Chlorophyta; class Pseudoscourfieldiophyceae; order Pseudoscourfieldiales; family Pycnococcaceae; genus Pycnococcus; species Pycnococcus provasolii. The sequence goes on from OW568862.1 coordinate 1,236,293, forward strand.
TCACGCGCGCAACAACCACCGCGGATCCATCTGCTTCATTCGTCCATGCCTCCGCCGCGACAAAACCCGGCGCGTCGGAGGCGGTGTCGCTCCATCCCTTCCAGTCTTCCGCGCTCGTGTTCGCCTCGACGACGCCCACGACGAGCGCGCACTCGGCATCGGTGAGCACGCCCGCATCATCTGCGATGACAGTCTGTGCGAGCGACTCATCTGTGACCGCGAAGAACCCTGAATCCTGTCCTTCGTCCGCCTCGAGGGCAAACTCGACCGCATCAGCAAAGTCCGTGTGTGCGTCAAAGACGTCTGCGGGGGCTGCAAACTGCGCGGACGAGCCGTCGAGTCTGTGCAGCACGACGTACGGGTACGGCGTTCCTGCGATGAGCACTTCGTCGTCTACGGAGCTGAAGAATTCCCCGGACGTCCACTGCGTGTGCGCGCGGAACACCTCCACGACGTGCGTGATGGCGTCGAGGGGCCCGTCAAAGTATGGCGAGTCCTGTGGCGTTTTTGCAATGACGTGAAGCATGGCGGGGACCGTGGCTGCGGGCGCCTGACTGGTCGTTTGTGCGGCTGACGCTTTGAGGTGGACGTGTCTATGAACTGGAGTGCGCTGTGCGCCTTTGAGCGGCCGTGGAGTTGCAAACGGGCGTGCGGCACCACGCCCGAGTAGAGTCGCGGACATCGCAGGATATCTAAGGTATCTACGGTATCTCCGAGGGGTTGATTTTGTGCGGTCGGAAAGCGAACCCAGCTGGGCCAGAGGAAAATCACCCGGAGTGTTTGGGTTAGGGTTGTGTTGAGTGAGGGATAGGGTTAGGGTTACGGCTAGCTAGGGTTACCATGGCTCGTCCCTTGATCAATCACGTGACGGCATTCCCAGATTCCTGCAACTTCACGTGACCCGTGTTATGTAGGTGTCGTTGCCGTTGTGTTATTGTCGTTGTTGTTCGCTTCGCTTCGCATGAGTGAGTGAGTGAGTGAGTGAGTTTGTCACTCTCCTCTCCTCTCCTCTGCACTATCGTACTTCCTACGTACGGGCTCATTATTATTATTCGCCTTACTCCTTGCCTCTTTGCCTCTTTGCTGTAGACCCTTAGCTGAAGATGGCTTCACTCTCGTTGACCTCTCTTCGCAGCTTGAACCATGCGCGAATCAACGCGGCTCGCCCAGTCGCGCGAACGTCGTCGTGTATGAAAAGTCGTGCGACGGCGACGACAATTTGCAACGCGCACGCAGGCCGTGTCGCGTGCGTACCCGCGAACGCGCCGGGAAACTACGCTCAACGCATGCGCGACGCTGGTAAGACGCAGGGCGTGGCCAAGGCTGCGATCGCCGCGGTCAAGACTGTGGACATCGCCGCGCTTGAGCCGGTCGCGTACCTCTCCGCTCTCAGTGCAGTGCTCTATTACTTCTGCTTGACCATTAACGCCGTCATGATGTTTACCGGCGAAATGACTCCCAAGCATAAGAATTGGGGCGTGCGCGTGTTTGGGAATATGACTGAGCAGTGGCCGATGTTTTTGTCCGCTCTATGGACGCACGCAATATTCGTGTCGCCAGTTACGGCGGTGCAAGCGGGTTATGTGTGGCTTGCGATGCGAGCGCTGTACCCGTTTGTGAGGCTGTTCACCAACGAGAATGAACCTGCTACCATGGCAACGACGATGCCGCAGTACTTTGTTAACGTGTACCTTGTATTTGCGGTCGTGATGAAGATTGGATTTGGAGCGACGTTCAACCCATTTCTTTCGCCGATCGTTTACATGGTTCTCTGCGGAACCAGCATGATGGTCGTGCACCCGATTGCTAAGATGTTTCTCAAGTGAAGGTTGTGCATGGAGCACACGAAGGGGCTGTGGGGCACCGATACTTTATGAGCTGCTCAGACAGTTGGGATGGTTATTATTAAAGAAACAAAACTGTTCATAAAGCTCTCAGCTCGGTGGAACGCTGATGCGCTCCACCTCAATTTCGTAGACGACGTCCGCACCGCCAGGCACGATGCCACCGCTCGGGAACGCGGCACCGTTGTTGCCAAAGGCGAGGCTTGCGGGCACGAAGACACGCCGCCGCCCGCCGGCGCGCATAGACGCGACGGCAGCCTCGAGACCCTCTGTCAACGCCCCTCTCAGAGGACGTCGTGCGAAGAGGAAGGCGACGAGTTTGCCACCGTTGTCATCGACGAACGTCCCCTTCGCATCCGTCCCTGAGCCAGCACCGTCGGCGAGCCACACGGACACCTTGCCGCTAATGATGTCGCCGCGTTCGGGGTATCTCGGCTGTCCTGCGTTTCCAACACCTCCACCAAGGCGCAGGTCCTTGTACTTGACGCCGCTGTCCAAGGCAACCTCCTCCGCGTCACTCACGTCGACGGTTCCCGTCTTCTCGAGAAAATTCTCGCGTCGCGTCTTGAGTTGTTCAGAAACGACGCCGAACGTGAGTACGCCGAGCCACGCGATTCCTCCCGCGATTCCAAATCGTCTGGTGAGGAACGTCGCGATGGCGTCCGTGCTATCTGCTTTCCTTCTTGCGGTTTTCTTTTGTGTTTTTTGCTGCTGCTGCTCCAAGACGAGCTGCTCGAGGGACGGCTCGTCATCGTCTTCGTTGGCCGCAGAGCCTTCCCCTGACGCGCGCGTTTTGGTTGCGAGTCTTTTTGTGTTCGCCCACCGGGGAAGACCCCCACAGTTGGCGGCACAAGAGGGCGGCGTGCGAATCGCCTTGAGGGCACGCGGTGAGTTGTTGGCGAGCAGCAAGCCTCGTGGATGTGTCGCTCGAGCGCGCATAGCACTACCCATACCAGCAGCACGGGTGGACATAGTTTTTTTTGGGAATCACGACTATTCGCGACAACGACGACGACGACGGAACAAAACCAAAGCAGATACCCGTAAGGATAAGGCGGGATTCCCAAAAACCCGAACAACAAACCCGAAAAACCCGAAAACCCTAAAGCGTTAACCCTAACCCTAACCCTAACCCTAACCCCAAACCCTAACCGAGCATGGTTTTCTTCCATTGGGAACAAGTTGGGAATTGGGATGGCTTGAAGGAGTTCGAGCACGTGATGCTTCTCGTGATCGCCCTTAGTAGGACTCCCAGACCAGGTGCACGGGTGCAAGGCCAGTCGTCCGTGCCACAGGCACCGTGCTCTGTGGTACGGTGGTGGCCTTCTTCGTCTTCGTCTTCGTCTTCTTCCTCGCTCTCTGCTCTTCCGCTCCAAATTCCCTCTCCTCTCCCAGGTTCGTGAGGAGGTTCGTGCCTGTCATCCGGCCGGCCCCCTTGTGGTCATCGTTCTCTTTCGCGGGAGTGTGTGTGTGTGTGTGTGTCTTCTTGAATCGAAAGAAGATTCATCGCCTCTTCTTCTTAACATCTTAACCCTTGTTCGTGGCATCCTTATTGCTTAAGGTTATCGTATATAGTACCTACCACTCTAGTGCTCGTAGTGCTCGTGCTCGCTCGTTTCGTCGTGCCCGGGCGATCAGATCAGCCCCAGGGGAACTGACTCGCGTGTGTGTGCGTGCGTGTGTGTGTGGAAGGAGTCGAATTCTCGATTATTGGCGATTCATTGGCAACACCAACCAATGAGCGCAACGTCACCTTCGATGACTGATAGAACGGACTCGGAGGCGGAAGAGATGGAGGAAACGACGAACGTGAGGTGCGCGCCGCGACTAAGGCAGAGAAGGACGTCGAGAGACACCACGGCGACGAGCGAAGACGGTGCAAATGGTGAGTCCAAGGCGCAGGCACGAAACCGAAAGGGTGCCGTGGCGCGCATGAAGGCGTCGTTCGAGAGGCGAAGGGACGCAGCGAAGGAACGCATGGCTCGCATGAGAGACAGGTTTGGAACGATGAAGCAGAAGGCGGGTGCAAAGATCTCGCAGGGACTCAAGAACATTAGAGAGAGGCGGGCGAGCGCACGAGAGCGAAAACGGTACGACAAGGCGCAAGCCACTCGCAAAACCTGCTTTAAAGCTCACCAATACATTTCGCAGCTCGTAGCTCACAATACATGAACTGGATACACGCACACACACAAACACGCGCACACAAAAACCAACACAGCGAGAAGCAGCGCACGAAGGGAACGGAGGAGGAGGAGAAGAAGCTCGTGGAGTTCAAGGCGATGATTGAGAGTAAAGGTCTCGACGTTCCGCCGGAAATGTGCACAGCTGACGATCGTGACGCGACTCTCATGCGGTTCCTCCGCGCGCGAAAGCTGAACTTAGAGAAAGCGTACGAGATGCTCAGCAACACCGTAACCTGGCGCAAGGAGCAAGGCGTGAACGACATTTTGTCCAACCCGCTGCCGGTGGATGTTGTCAACTCCATCCGCGCGCACATGCCCGCGGGCTACTGTGGATATAGCTACCGTTCGCAGCCAATCTACGTGCAGCACCTTGGCGAGCTTGACACGGAGGCGCTTGAGCGGCTAGGCGTGACGGACGAGCAGTACCTGCACTACCACATGCAGGAGATGGAGTACGCGAACAGGTGCCTGCTGGCCAAGGCGTCGGAAGAGCAGGGAAAGGTTGTGGAGACGTTCCTTAACATCCTCGACGTGGAGGGTATCTCGTTGAGCAAGATGACGTCCACGTTTCTGCGCATCTTCAAGGCACAGATGAAGATTGACCAGGACAACTACCCTGAGACGAACGGCGGCGTCTTCATCGTGAACGCTGGCTGGGTGATGTCCACGGTCATGGCGGCCGTGGGGCCTTTCATTGACCCGAAGACACGTGCGAAGATAAACGTCATCACCGGCGACGGCAAGAAGTGCGCTGAAAAGCTGCGTGCGATGAAGCTGTTCGACAACGCGGTCATTCCTCGCCTTGGCATAATGGGCGAGCCTCGTCAGATTCCGACGCCGAGCATGATTAAGATGGACGAGGAGATCCAGGCGCGCGCGTTGGGGCATAAGCGCGACGAGGCTCGTCGGCTGAGCCTTGATGCAGGCACGGGCGAGGAGGACGAGGAAGAGAAGGCGGGGGATGTGGAGGACGTTGACGACATCGACGAGGAGGACGAGGATGAGGAGGTTGACCTGAGCGAGCTGAGCCCCGAGGTATCGGTTGCGCTCGCGGACACGGACGCGATTCTCGAAGATCTGAAAGGCGTGGAGAAGAGCCCGAGCCGCGGTGGCCCCGCTGAGACGCAAGGCTGCGCGTGCGCAATCATGTAGATAGATATGACCTGAGATCCCTCATTCAGTAATTGAACGTACTTTACTTTGTCCAACTAAGCAATGAGGATTTATGTATGTTATTTTATTAAAACACACACATGCACACACATGCACATGCACATGCACATGCACATGCACATGCACATGCACATGCACACTTACACACACACACACACTTACACACACACACACACACACACTTACACACACACACACACACACACACATGCACACACGCGCACATGCACACACTTCTGCATGTGATGTGCACCTACCACCACTATTCGTAGGCAAGCACTAAGTATGATCTTCGTGTGCGTTACAAAAAAAAGTCACGGTACAGAACTTAGGAGCGGTTTGCCCCGTTGCCCGAAAAGCAGGAGTAAAGTTGACCACCCTACAAACGCCTACGTACTGGCATGTACTCGTTGTACTACCACCGTCTACCACAGATGTGGATACCGTACCAGACGATGCGTCGCGAGAGGCGGTGCACCGCTTTGGCAACCTGACGACGGACGTCGACGGCCTGGAATTTTCGCGCGACGGAAGCCAGCTCTGCTTTCGGAGTCAGCCAGCACGCGACGCGCTCAGGGTGGCACACCTCGCAAGTGGCACGGTGTACTCCAACTTGCGAAGCTCGAAGACGCCGCTACACTTCGGATGAGTTTCATGGCCGAAATGACCGTAGTCTGTGCCTGCGGCAAAGGCAAAGGCGAAGGCGTCTGCGCTGGAGACAATAGTAGAGAACGCCACGCGCTTCTAGAATTCAGCAGTGTCTTGCGCCGTCCGTGCCTATCACGACCAGGCCTGCTGCGCGAACCGCTCGTTGTTGGCGCAAGTCGTTGTCTTGAAATGCGAATGCGATGCCGTTCCGGTGGAAGCAGCGCATGTTCGTTGCAAACCCAGCCCACAGATTCCAGTGCCTTGCGCAGCGCGTTGTCGAAGTAAAAAGAATCTTCCCCCTCAAATCTCGACATCGAGAAGTGATCTCCCGCAACGGTAACCACCTCCAACTCATCCGCATGCTCGCTCCATGAGATGCCGTGCACAAAGCTTGCGTCTGCATCTGACGCGTCGTCGTCAACGTATGGCAATTTACCCCCTTCGCCTGCCTTCAAGAATAACAGTTTCGCAGGTGCCGAGAGCCTACCACCATGCAGGCTGGCAATTGTGCAAAAGCTTTGCCGCAGCGTGCATGCGTTCGTCGTGGGTGATAGTAGGCGCGAGGAGACACCTGTGCGCAACTTTTGTCAATGCTGGCGAAGCGCTGGATGCGGACAACGTTCACGCGACTCGCATGAAAGTGAACCCTAACCCTAACCCTAACCCTAACCCTAACCTTAACCCTGCAGGCTGGCAAGGACGCTCGCCGATGCGGCGGCCGCGCGTTGGGAACGCGAGAATCGCAGCGTGCAATTCAAGTTGGTTCCCAAGGACACGCCTGCGCGCCCAGATGCGAAGGTGGTTGTGTAAAAAGAGTCAGTCAGTCGTGCTTGCACTGTGAGTGAGCCGAGACCGAGACTCCTGAGGTGAGGTGAGGCTCACCCACTCACGAGATACTGCAAGTGCAAGTGCTGACATGAGTCGTCATACATACTGTATTAATATGACGTCTGTGTGACAAAAGATTATTATTTCACTGAAATTCATCCGTACATATCCTTAAAATGATTCAGCAACACCTACCCTAACCCTAACCCTAACCGTACGACCACCTTTATGGTAGGCGCATTCTTGCCCTCTCTCATCACTCATCATCATCGGAAGCGTCGATTTCTCTTCTTCTCGATTTTTTCTTCATTTTTCCTCCTCTGATGAAGTCTATGTCTTCTCCCCCCTCCAGGCTCCAGGCAGCAAGGTGGATGGAGGCCCTTGCATCCATTAGGGGATACTCTTCTCGCACCTCGCACCTCGCACCTCGCACGAAGCTCCTCGGAAGTCGGACGAAGCTCCTCGGATGAAGAAGCTCCCGGCTCCCGCCCCCTTTCATCAGGCTGTCAGGGCTCTGAATAGTGAATTCCTCTGAATTTTGTCCGCCTAGAAAAGGTATTTCGTCCCGTGTTTTTTTTTCTGTCAGACAGACGTGCGCGTTAACGTGACGCACGGCAATTCATTCGTCTTCTCAATCTCGTTCATGCGCTTCTCGATTTCGTCCAGGCTGTCGAACGTATCATTTCTCTGCGCCTGCTCCGCCCCTGCTGTGCGAGGCGGGCCACCAGCTTCCTCGTGTTCGTGCTCACTTGCCGGAGCACGTGCGGACAAAGTGTCCCGCTGTCTCAGCTTTGCACCGCCACCCTCTTCTGCCCTCGCCTCCTCGTCGCCGTCGCCGTCGCTTTCGTCGACGAGCCGTCGCCTGCTCGCGGCGCCGCTTGCGCGGCTTGCGCGCCCGCCAGGGCTGTTCTGCTCCTCGTGTTCGAGTCTCCTTCTTCTGATGAGTTCGTGGAAGAAGTTGTCGAGTGGGTGGTCTTGCACCTCCTCCTGCGTGTCCTCGTTGTAGAAGACTGTGTCTCCATTTTCGTCGTGCGCCTCACTCCAACCGTCGGGCAGCGGTGCGCTGACAGCCAAGCGCGCGACGTCTTGCACCGCCTCGCAGTCGTCCTCTTGGATTTCCAGGAAGTCGGCCATGTCCGCAATTTCCTCGTCTGTGGGAGGGTGTCTAGCCTCCTCCGCCTTTAGCAGCTGGTACCCTCTCCTCTGCATGAACGCCTCTCCGAGGAAGTAGTCCATGAGCGGGTGACTCCAGCTCGTCTCGTTGGTTTCTGTGTTGTGGTAGTACACGCGCCCCGAGCTTTCGTCTTCGTGCGCGTGCCATTCTTCTGGGAGTAGGTGCGGCGGGTCTTCGAGCGCGAGTGCCTCCGCGCGTTCTTCGTCTTCGTGCGCCATGGCGTGCGAGGCGAGTTGCGTGTGAGGGATGACGCGTATTGTCACCCAAGGCGACAATACGCGGCCCAGGAAGGGAAGGGAAGGGAAGGGAAGGGAAGGATGAGGGGAAAGGGGAATGGGTCAATGGGAGGGAGGATGGGGCCGCGTGTGTGTGTGTACTTGTTTGAAATTCGGTGAGGCGCGCGCGATAAGGACGAAAAAGAGTGCGAAACGACGCTCGACCTCATGCGCTCGCCATATTCGAGCTGTCTGGAGGTGGACACGACCGACTGCCCGCTCTGGACGGCCACGCCCGATATGCTAGACACGCTCGCCGTGACGGGCGCGCTCGCCGTGTGAGTGCGTCGCTCGCGGCGCGCGCTGTTGTAACATGAGTATTTCTTATCATAAAACCGCGTACACGACTTCGCGCCGCCGCTGTCGCGCTGCCAGCGCGCCAAAGACGCACACGCTCAGTCCCGCCCACGCACGACTTCGCGCCGCCGCCGTCGCGCTGCCAGCGCGCCAAAGACGCACACGCTCAGTCCCGCCCACGCGAGCACCGCGACGGCGAACCACGTCCAGAACGGCTCGAGGTTCGAGCTCCGACGAGCGCGCGCGGTGCCCGATGATGCGACGAGCAGCTGCGGAGGCGGCGGAGGCGGGGGTGACGGAGCGGGGGAGGGAGGAGGGGGCGACGGCGTCGGCGTCGCGCACGTCGCGCTCGTCCACACGCCGCCGTCGACGACGGTGGTGAAGGCGTTGGGGCTGGTCAGACCGACGGACGCTTGGGTCGTTCCCGCGCAGCGCGCCGAGTCATCTGATGCCGACACGCACACGAAGCCCGCGCCCACGGCGAGGCGCGAGACGGTCACCGACGGAGACAACGGGGGGATGGAGACCGCCGCCGAGGGGTACACCGTCGTCGTGCCTCGTCTTGCTTCACCGCCCTCATCACCACGTCATCGCGCTGAGCTATCGGCAAGGGCACGCGACCTCCTTGCTGACCTGAGCGACGACGACGACGACGACGACGACGACATGGCCGCGGCCGCGGCTCTTGCCCGTTTGATTGTGCAGGAGGGCGTTGCCCCAGGTGCCTGTCAGACAAGCGAAGGAGGGGAGTGTTGAAGGGCGGTGAGTGGTGATGGCGATGGCGGAAATGGCCGTTTTTTCGCTACCTCCAGGAGCCTCCTGGAGGTAGCGAAAAAACCAGGAGGACCTCTCCACAACGGGGCGTTAGGTCGGCGGGGAACAACGGGGCGATAGGTCGGCCCTCCACCAAACCCGGTACGAGAGCACGGGCACTCAGGTCGTGCTTCCCAGAAAAACTCAACTCTTGTGACGTGAATTTAGTCTGCACCAGTTTTTGCACCAATTTTTGCCCAGGTAGTAAACCCTCCGTAGGAGTGGGGACCCGTCCCTGGTCTTGCACCAGTCCCATACAAATGCTTCAGCGCTAATTCCTTACTCAAGCACCTTACTCATCGATAACGGTTTCTCACGTGCTCGCTGGCCCATGCAAGATAGGATCCCCGAATCCCCAATGACCCGAAGCGATAACGGTTTCTCACGTGCTCGCTGGCCCATGCAAGATAGGTTCCCCGAATCCCCAATGACCCGAAGCGATAACGGTTTCACTGGAGGAAGCCGGCCCATGCAAGATAGGATCCCCGAATCCCCAATGACCCGAAGCGATAACGGTTTCTCACGTGCTCGCTGGCCCATGCAAGATAGGTTCCCCGAATCCCCAATGACCCGAAGCGATAACGGTTTCTCACGTGCTCGCTGGCCCATGCAAGATAGAATCCCCGAATCCCCAATGACCCGAAGCGATAACGGTTTCACTGGAGGAAGCCGGCCCATGCAAGATAGGTTCCCCGAATCCCCAATGACCCGAAGCGATAACGGTTTCACTGGAGGAAGCCGGCCCATGCAAGATAGGTTCCCCGAATCCCCAATGACCCGAAGCGATAACGGTTTCTCACGTGCTCGCTGGCCCATGCAAGATAGGATCCCCGAATCCCCAATGACCCGAAGCGATAACGGTTTCACTGGAGGAAGCCGGCCCATGCAAGATAGGATCCCCGAATCCCCAATGACCCGAAGCGATAACGGTTTCACTGGAGGAAGCCGGCCCATGCAAGATAGGATCCCCGAATCCCCAATGACCCGAAGCGATAACGGTTTCACTGGGGGAAGCCGGCCCATGCAAGATAGGTTCCCCGAATCCCCAATGACCCGAAGCGATAACGGTTTCACTGGAGGAAGCCGGCCCATGCAAGATAGGATGCCCGAATCCCCAATGACCCGAAGCGATAACGGTTTCACTTAGCCGGCCCCTTGGCTCTCTGCGACGCTCGCTTGTACTCACACCCTCCACGGCAGCGGCGGCGGCCTCTAGGCCGTCGTGTGTTGGTGGTGTTGCAAATGGTGTGGTGCTGGCCTTAATATGGGTGGTGGGTTCAAAGGGTTAGGCACGACGACGCCTACGTCCGCAAATAAACAGCTGCCACCGCTTATGCCGGTGACGCCAGGGACGATGAGACTCGCAAGACTCCCGTCGGTGGAAGGGCGCGGCCGAGGCGGATTCACACCCGCACGGAAAACCAGACAAAGGACGCCTGGGTGCCTGAAACGCCCGCGGCAGCACCGGCACAGTACCACGAAAGCAGCAGTGTCGCAGCCACGCCGGCGGCACACACAACTTCCGTGAGATTACAAGAGGCTGCAAAAACAACACCAGCCGGTCGCTTGTCGTCGAGCATCTTCAACCTGCTCCCACAGCTGGCAAGCGAGCGGTACCAGAACTTTATCAACGAGGTGCACGACGCGACGGCGAAGCTCTCCTCGTCACCCGGCTCGGTGGAAGAGTTTGTTGCGTACATCGAGTTCATGGAGTCTTGCCTCGCTAAGCGAAGTGATTTTGATGACGAATTCATGCTGGTCACGGCGTACTACGAGCTCATCGAAGAGTACCACATTCAGGTGCCGGACATCGATCACGCGGCGTTCAAGACGCTCCCGACGGACTTCAATGCGTACAAGGGCTCGCTTGACTTCGCGGAAGGCAGCCACGAGGAGCGTGAGATGAAGTTCAGCTCGGACCTCGAGCGAGAGGTGGAGGGTGTCGGCAAGGAGGTTGCGGACATTCGCGTGCTCGCAGGACACGAGATGATTCTCGACGGGTCTGCCAAATCGAGCGAGGTCATTGAGCTCACCACCCGCCTCGTGTCGAAGGTGGAGGAGCAGAAGGCGCAGGCAAAGCGCATTCAGAAGTATCAGAGGCTCTTCAAGGTGTTCGAGACTTCGTTCGAGGATATCGACGAGTGCAGCGAGGAGGTGACGTTAAAGCACACCCTTTGGACTGGCTCGTAGCCTGCACAGGTCGTCATCTCCGTAAGTCAGACGTACTGGTGCGCCGCGACGACACAGTGCCTCGAGCAGACGGAGCGCCCCACCAAGGATGCGCTGGACGAGTGGCGCAAGGTCAACGTCAGTCAGCTCGTGGAACTTTCCGAGGTGGTGCGGCAGGACCTGACGGGTCTGCAGCGCAAGATTGTCGTCTCGCTCATCACGATTCATGTGCATGCTCGCGACATTGTCGAGAATCTCATGGCTGATAACGCCACGCGTTCCACGGATTTTGAGTGGCAAATGCAGCTCAGGTACTACTGGTACGAGGAGAACGAAGCGACAGTTGTGCGTCAGACGAACGCCACTTTCATCTACATGTACGAGTACCTTGGCGCGCAGAGCCGCCTTGTCGTCACGCCGATGACAGATCGCTGTTATATGACTTTGACTGGTGCGCTTCACCTCAAGCTTGGCGGTGCACCCGCCGGACCCGCCGGAACGGGAAAAACAGAGACAACGAAGGATCTCGGCAAGGCTCTCGGCGTTCAGTGCGTCGTCTTCAACTGCGGCGACAACCTCGACTACAAATTCATGGCAAATTTCTTCTCGGGACTTGCGCATTGCGGCGCGTGGGCGTGCTTCGACGAGTTCAATCGCATCGATATCGAGGTGCTATCGGTCGTCGCGCAGCAGCTTCTGACGATCCAAAATGCGCTCAAGGCGGAGGTGTCAAAGTTCAACTTCGAGGGCAAGGAGATTCGCCTCGTCCCAACTTTCGGTGTCTTCATTACGATGAATCCGGGATACGCAGGTCGAACGGAGTTGCCGGACAACCTTAAGGCGCTGTTCAGGCCGATGGCCATGATGATTCCCGACTACGCTCTCGTGGCTGAGTTGATGCTGTATGCCGAAGGGTTCGCCGACGCCAAAACTCTAGCGCGAAAGATGGTTAAGCTGTACAAGCTCTCCAGCGAGCAGCTGAGCCAGCAGGATCACTACGACTTTGGCATGCGTGCTCTGAAGTCCGTGCTTGTGATGGCAGGTTCGCTCAAGCGTGCCAACCCAACATTGTCCGAGGATGTGACGCTCATCCGCGCTATGCGCGACTCGAATGTGCCCAAGTTCCTTAAGGATGACGCCGCGCTGTTCCGCGCAATTTTGCTTGACCTCTTCCCCGGCGTGGAGGTGCCGCTGAACGACTACGGTGACCTGCAGACAGCGGTGGAGGCGAGCCTCGTAAACGCGGAAAAGCAGGTGGTGGACGAATTCGTTCTCAAGACGATCCAGCTGCACGAGACATTCAACGTTCGATTCGGAGTCATGCTCGTGGGTCCCACGGGTGGTGGCAAGACGGTCGTGTATCAGACTCTCAAGGCGGCGATGACGATTGCTCCGTGAGCAGAAGCACAAGGACGACACGTACCAAGTGACGCACACGTACACGTTCAACCCGAAGTGCATCAAGATGGGTGAGCTGTACGGCGAGTACAACCTCATGACGAACGAGTGGACGGATGGACTCGGCTCCACGCTCATCCGCAACGCCGTCGCCGACACGACCAACGATCGCAAGTGGGTTGTATTCGACGGTCCCGTGGATGCCATCTGGATCGAGAACATGAACACGGTGCTTGACGACAACTGCACACTCTGCCTGCCAAACGGCGAGCGCATCAAGCTCAACCCAGTGACGATGCACATGCTGTTCGAGGTGCAGGACCTCGCCGTGGCGTCGCCCGCCACCGTAAGCCGATGTGGCATGGTGTACGTGCCTCCGGAGGAGCTTGGCTGGATGCCGTTCGTAAAGACTTGGGTCCGCCAGCTTGGAAGAGAGCTTTCGAACGAGGATGTGAAGGTGGAGCTGACTCCGGAGACGATCGAATTCGTCGAAAGGCTCTTCGATCGGTACTTGCCCGAAGGTTTGGAGTATGTGCGCAAGAACTGCAAGGAGGCGATACCAACGGTTGATATTAACCTCGTGACGTCAACGGCAAACATCTTCACGGGAATGTGCGTTCCCGAGCGCGGCGTCGACTTCACCAAACCGGCGGAGGACCTGTTCCCCATGCTCGCAAAGATTTTCGCGTTCGCATTCGTCTTTGGCCTCGGTGGCTCCATGAATGCCGTGCACTGGGATGCTTTCGACGAGTGGGTGCGAAACAAGTTCGAAACGCAGCAGGATGAGTGCATGGTCAAGTTCCCACCCCAGGGACTTGTGTTCGACAACTACATGGACATTCAGTCGGAGATTCTGCAGCCTTGGGAAAACATCCTGCCCGAGTTCAAGTACAGTGCTGCGGTGCCGTACTTCGAGCTCGTCGTTCCGACGATTGACACGACGCGGTACTCGTTCATCCTTGAGACTCTGCTGAACGTGAATCGCTCTTCACTTTTCACGGGAGGGTCGGGTGTTGGCAAATCAGCGTCTGTCGTGAGCAAGCTGAACGAACTCGGGTCGAAGAAGTGGATGCAGATTCCGATCAACTTCAGCGCGCAGACGCCGGCGATTGACACGCAATACATTATCGAGAGCAAGCTCGAGAAGAAGCGCAAGACGCGCTTCGGCGCGCCGATGGGAAATCGCATCGTGGTGTTCGTGGACGACGTGAACATGCCCGCGAAGGAAACGTACAGCGCGCAGCCGCCGGTGGAGCTTCTGAGACAGTTCCAGGACATGAAGGGATTCTACGATCGCAAAAAGCTGTTCTGGAAGGACATCGAGGATACAACCCTGTGCTGCGCGTGCGCACCCACGGGCGGTGGACGCCAGGAGCTCACGCCACGCTTCGTGAGGCACTTCAACATCCTCAACTTCCCACAGCCAGGCGATGAGGTGATGCGCACCATCTTCAGCTCTATCCTAGGTGGTTTCCTTGAGGCTTTCCCGTCGGAGTTCAAGGGACTCACGAAGTCTTCCGTGGACAGCACGATCGAGGTGTACGAGCGCGTGAGCGAGGAGCTTCTACCCACGCCATCAAAGAGCCACTACACTTTCAACCTGCGCGACGTTTCCAAAGTGTTTCAAGGTTGCCTCATGATCAGTCCCGCGCATTGCCAGAGCAAACCAGTGTTTCGGGACCTTTGGATACACGAGGTGATGCGTGTGTTCCACGACCGCCTTATCGACGACACCGACAAGGGGTACTTCACGCAGCTTGTTTACGAGATGCTGCGCATGCGCTGGGACGTGAGCGATAGCCACGACGATCTGTTTGTGGAGCGAAAGAACTTCTTCGGCGATTACATGCGTATGGGAGCCACCGGGGATGACCGCGTGTATGAGCAGGTTCTTGACACCGATAAGATGCACAACATTCTGCTCGCGTACCTCGAGGACTACAACGCAAGTGCGACGAACCAAATGAATCTGGTTTTCTTTGCTGATGCCATGGAACACCTCGTTCGCCTCTGCCGCATCTTGCGCCAGCCACGTGGAAATGCCATGCTCGTTGGTGTCGGCGGCAGCGGCAAGCAGAGCATGACTCGGTTTGCATGCTTCATGGCGGAGTACAAGTGCTTCTCTATTGAGCTCACTCGTTCGTACGGCATGACCGAGTTCCGCGAGGACCTGAAGAATCCATACAAGATGGCTGGCATCGACGGCTACAACTGCTGCTTCCTGTTCACCGACTCGCAGATCATGAGCGAAACGCAGCTCGATGACATCAACAACATGCTGAACAGCGGCGAGGTGCCGGGCATGTACGGCAACGATGACAAGGAGAAGATCATCGCGGACATTCGCCCGTACGCACAGGAGCGCGGCATTCCCGAGACACGCGAGGCTCTCTACCAAGCGTTTGTCAATCGCGTGCGCAACAACCTGCACATCGTGCTGTGCATGTCTCCCGTAGGAGAGGCGTTCCGATCGCGCTGCCGCCAGAATCCAAGCCTGATCGGATGCACGACCATCGACTGGTACACCGATTGGCCGGAGGCTGCCCTCCACTCCGTGGCTGAACGATTCCTCGAGAAGGTGAAGCTCGAGAATGACGAGGTTCACGCATCTGTGGTGGAGATGTGCGTGACGATCCACACGTCGATTGCCGCCATGTCCGAAAGACTGTTCACCGAGCTTCGACGAAGGTACTACATCACGCCCAAGTCGTACCTAGATCTGATCAACCTTTACGTTCAACTTCTCGCTGAGAAAAGAGAGGAGTACACGGAGGCTCGCGATCGACTGCTGAATGGATTGATGAAGCTGAACGAAACGAATGAGGTGGTTGACACTGGTTGACACTCTTCGCGACGAGATCACGCGCATGCAGCCGATTCTCGCAGAGAAGGCGGAAGCGACGGCGGTGCTTCTCGTGCAGGTGAACAAGGACAAGGAGGAGGCGGAAAAGGTAAAGGCTGTGGTCGCTGTCGAAGAGGCTGAGGTGAAAAAGAGTACGGCTGAAACGCAGGCAATTAAGGATGATGCCGAGGCTGACCTTGCCGAGGCTCTGCCGGCGTTCGAGGCGGCGCAGAAGGCTCTTAACGCGCTGAACAAGAACGACATCGTCGAGATCAAGGGCTTCGTGAAACCTCCTTCGCTCGTGCAGCTGACGATGGAAGCGGTGTGCACGCTGCTTGGCGAGGCGAGAAGACGGACTGGGACTCTGCGAAGAAGGTACTCACAGACGGCAACTTCCTCAAGCGTCTGTTCGACTACGACAAGGACGCGATTGAGCCCAAGGTGCTCAAGCAGCTGAAGAAGTACGTCGACGATCCTGTGTACACGCCAGATCAGGTTGCGAAGCAGAGTGTGGCGGCCAAGTCGCTTTGCATGTGGTCGCGTGCGATGGACTTGTACGCGAAAGTTGCCAAGGTTGTTGGGCCGAAGCGACAGGCGCTTCGCGAGGCTGAGGAGTCGCTCCAGGGGATGCAGGCGGCTCTCGCGGAGAAGCAGAGAAGCAGGCGCAGCTCAAGGCTGTTGTGGACAACGTCGCGGCGCTGGAGAAGCAGCTGCAGGATGCCATGGACGAGCAGCAGCAGCTCAAGGATGACATGGAGCTGAGTGAGAAGCGTCTCGTACGAGCGGGAAAGCTGACGTCGGCACTCGGTGACGAGGCTGTGCGCTGGGATGAAACGTCCAAGAAGATTGGAGAGGACATGGTGCTTCTCATTGGTGACGTTTTCCTCGGCGCCGCTTGCGTATCCTACTACGGCGCATTCACGGGAACGTACAGAAACGAAATCGTCGACCACTGGGTCGAGGAGGCAAAGGAAAGAAAAATTCCCGTCAGTGAATCGTTTAGTCTGCAGAGCACGCTGTCTTTCTCCAATTGTGACGCGTGAGTGGGCCGTCTTTGGTCTTCCCACAGATGCCGTGTCCACGGACAACGGCGTGCTCGTCACGAGAGGTAAACGACCACATCGCAGCGCGACGCTTTCTCCCGGACTTTCCTCCAGTCAAAGAAGCGAAGGCGGCCGTTCAAGACGAACCCTGACGTGCTTCCTCCTCCACCGCCATCGCCGCCGATTGCAACGGAAACGGGCATCAGGGCACTTGCCCTATAGGTGGAGGCGATTGGGGAGAAAGATGAAACGTGTAACACAAAAAAAAAACAAATTTTTTATTAAACAACCTTATAGCTTCGTAGCTTGCATCGGACACTCTCGTCCGATGCATCCAACAAACCAACGCAATGTTTTGTTTCTTGGAACAAAACATGATTTGCGCACAGGAACTGTCCTGCACGCAAATCATGTCCGAACGGGTACCAATGCGATTGCCCGTACAGTTCGACGCACATGTGCTGAGATTCGGTGAGGTCGCGCGGATGTCCACTGTCGTCCTCGTGAAGGGAACAACACCACACGGCGACGCCGTGTGTCGGTGGATGGTGCGAGGTGTGGAGTCCGGTGTTGCTGCGCACCTCCACCACTCTCCATGCGTGGCCCGCCGGCAGAGCTTTCGCGGCCGAGGCGCACCTTATTAGCTCCTGCACCACCACCTCATCCAGCCTCGGCGGAGCCACGCCGTCGTGGTAGCCGTAGTGGTTGCTGTGCCTTTTTGCTAGCGCCAAGCGCGTCGACCCTGCCACGAACCACGGATTCGCATCCGTGATCCGCAGCAGTTTTGCCGCAAGCGCGTGCGACTCCCACCTTGAGCCAAATGTTCCAACAACAGGCGGCGGCGGCGGCAGCGGCGGGGGCGGCGGCGGCGAGGGCGGGGGCGGCGGCGAGGGCGGGGGCGGCGGCGAGGTAGGGGGCGGCGGCCGAACTTGGCGCATCTTGCATCCGAGGAAGTCGGGGTACGATGTCCAGCCCGATGACGCGTACATCTTATGAGGACTGCTCGGAATGTCGTGTGGACGCTCGTCTAACGCACTCCACGCGTCCCACTCCTTCTTGTTCTTCAGACCGAGCGTGTGCACGTACGTGCGCGCCTCCTCGAACGTGCGAAACGAGCCAGTCACCTTGCCGATCTGGTATCCGAGGAAATCGGGGAACGACGTCCAGCTAGATGGCTTGTAAACCGTCTCAGGAGTGCTTGGAATGTCGGGAGGTCGCGCGCCTGACGAAGTCCACTCCCTCCACTCCTTCCAGCTCTTCAGACCGAGCGTGCGCACGTACGTGCGCGCGTCCTCGAAGCTGCGAATCGAGCCAGCCGCGTATCCGCAAAAGTCGCCGTACGACGTCCAGCCCGATGACGCGTACGCCCTCTCAGGATGGCTCGGAATGTCGTGCGGTCTCGCGCCTGACGAAGTCCACTCCCTCCACGCATCCCGGCTCTTCAGACCGAGCGTGCGCACAAACACGCGCGCATCCGCGAAACTGCGAAACGAGCCGCGCGGACCTTGGCCTTCCGCGTATCCGAGGAAGTCGGGGAACGATGTCCAGCCAGATGACGCGTTCCTCTTCCTCTTCGGGCTCTTCCTCTTCTTCGGCACCACTGCGAGCCTCGGTGCAGTCTCCTTCGGCTTCGTGTACACCTTCTTTTTGCGCTTCTTACCTCCACCGCGCAGGCGGAGCACCAAGTGGAACGTCGACTCTTTCTGGATGTTGTAGTCCGCGAGAGTGCGCCCGCCCTCGAGCTGCTTTCCTTTGAAAATCAAACGCTGCTGGTCCGGTGGAATGCCTTCCTTATCCTGGATCTTCGCCTTCACGTTGTCGATGGTGTCCGAGGACTCCACCTCGAGCGTGACGGTCTTGCCCGTGAGCGTCTTGACGAATATTTGCATGTATCCGTCCTGCACGCCGAAGTCGGAAAGTTGGCCGTGTTCTGGCCTTGCGTGTCGGTTGATGTAGACGGTATAGTTCTTCCTCGTGTACCGATCCGATCGTGGTGCTGGCTTCTCCAGATCCGTCGCGTCGCCGAGTGTGGCTGGACGGTGGAACGTCCACTCCTGCGTCGTGATGTTGAAGCTCCAGACGTCGTTGTAGTGGAATGCACTACGTTCGCCTCCAAATACCACAATGGTGTCTCCGTCCAGCACGGCGCTGTGCGCGTTGCGCGGGGGCGGATTCGTCGTCGTCGACGGCACGATGCGAGTCCACGTGCGCGATCCCGCCAACTTAGACACAGGCTCCTCGGCGCCCATCGACAGTTCGATGCCCTTGGGGTACGCTGTCGCATACACCGCATCCCAGAGCGCCATGCCAAGGTTGCCAGTGCCATTCACGAACGTGTGTGAGTGGCCTGCGGACAGCGTCACCGCCTCCAACTTAGCGCTCGAGGGGCTTCCGAGATTTTGCACCATCACGCCGTTGATCGAGATGGTTCCATACGTCGCAGACGTAACCTTGATCTCCAGCAACTGCCAGGCGGCGGAACGCTTGTCCATCGGAGACGAAATCCAAGGCGATGCCGAGCAGTACTCCGTCGCGTGGCACAACGTGTTCACGCCCACGGAAGCGCTGCGAAGGCCGCGCGCCTCGATGCCGTCGGCACTTCGAGCGCACATTGCGTAGTCCACGCTCGCGTAGTGGCTCGCGGAGACGGCGTCGTTGTCGTAAAGCCACGCGCGCATCACGTACGTGTCCAATCCCATTGGGGGGCTGCTGACAACGCTCTTCGTCTTGGCCGGAAAGTGCAACGCGCACTTGCCGTGCATGGCAATGTGATCGCACGTCACGGACACCTCGCCAAACATCGAGTCGTTCTCGCAAGCAGCAGGGGTGGAGAACTGGCTCTTCGCCAGGTCGCCGTCCTCGAAGCTCTCGTACATATCGAAAACCGTCGAGAGGTCCGTGGCGGCGAGGCTTGTTTCAAGCCGCGCCGCTCCGTAGTACAGGTCAATAGTCGTCGCGCCGGACGCCAGTGCACCAGCCCCGAGACGAGCAAACACCAACGTCTTCTCGTTGTTGCACCCGGGAAATGAGTCCACCACGAAGGGAAGCGTGGCACAATTGCTGCCGTCCGTGACGAGAAGATCTGCGCAGTCAGCACTCAGCTTTCCGGCGCTCACGAGTGCGGCGGTGTCGAGCTTCATCATTACCGCCACAGAGTCGGAGGTACTGGCCGCCTTGACGGCGATGGGAACGCGGTACGAAAATGATGCGAGCTTATCAGCCTGTCCGTCGACATTTGACAGTTTGAGCACGTCGCTGAGGTAGTGGCGCGTCTTGCCCGCAGCTCCGCCAACGACGTACAGGTCATTCTTGTACACGACGCCAGCATGCTCGAAGCGATTCGCAGCCTCGGGCACCGTCATGCCATCCGTCAGCACGTGGCGGTACGCACAGCTTCCAATCTCAAGCTGTGTGGGCGTGCTGGCCACAACGCCGGCAGCCGAGGTGGACACGGACGCGATAAATGTGTAGATGCCCGAAACACCCGCGATCACCGCAACGGTGTACTCGCCCGTCGCCGCATTGAACGTTGTGTACGTCGACGGGATGCCGATTGTGGGATCACCATCCGGCATCACGG
The DNA here is from genome assembly GCA_938743325.2 of Pycnococcus provasolii. Taxonomy (NCBI): domain Eukaryota; kingdom Viridiplantae; phylum Chlorophyta; class Pseudoscourfieldiophyceae; order Pseudoscourfieldiales; family Pycnococcaceae; genus Pycnococcus; species Pycnococcus provasolii. The sequence goes on from OW568862.1 coordinate 1,256,563, forward strand.
TCACGACGAGATCCTTCTTCACGTGCACAGTGTTCAGCGAGTTGTCCAGCAGAGTCACACTTACACTCGCGGTAGCACCAGCCTTCGTCGGCATCGCCTTCACGACGACGGACGACGGCTCGCCCGCAACAATGTCCATCTTGACAAGCGGGATGGGCGCGCTCTGCGCCGTGCCAGGCACCATTTCCGCAAGAATCTGCATGTGATGAGGGCCCGTCTTCGCGCCGAGGATCTTTGCGTTGTACGTGTTGCCAAGCCCAGAGCCTCCCACGCAAAATCCGCGATTCGGAACAGCTGTACGCGTCGACATAGGCTGATCGGCAGTCTCCGTGGGATAGCCCATCGGAAGCTCGTCGCTTGGTCCTTCCGCGTCGAAGTACTTGATGTTGCGCAGCGTCAGGAACGTCGAGAAAGCCGTAGAAGATCCATCAACGTAGTTGAATTCGCACTTGTCCTTCGCCGTGATGGTGAACGCCCGAGCCTCAGAGTTGGAGAACCACTCAGTCAGTCCCGGTCCGCTGTAAATCGAGTACTTCGCCGACGGGAAACCCGGTCCCTCGCCGGGCGCACTGAGCGGCGTGTCATCAACGGAATGGCCGGAGATGAGATTTGCCACCGACGGCGCATCAGCCGACGTCGTGACAAGCGTTCCCTGCAGACACGGCTGATCGGATCCATACGGATAGCACGCGGCGCCGATGCCGGCAAACGACGTGTTGCCACCCGGACCCACATTCAGCGGGAAGTACGCAGCCACCTTGGACAGAATTGCGGAGCTCGCCGTGGGCGGGCAGTACCCGAAATCTGCCACCTCCTCCGCCGAACGGCCGTGCGTGAGCAGCTTCACCTCGTCCAGCAGTCCGACGTAGTTGAACCCAAGCACGACCGGATTGTCGTACTTGTTGTCCGGAACAGCCTTGGTCGGCGACGCGATTCCGTTGGTACCCACCTGAGTTCCATCGAGGTACATCGAGATGGACGAACCGGTGTACGACACCGCCAGGTGATGCCACTGGTCATCCGAAATGGGTCCCGGGAACGCTCCCGTCACCTCCTCCGTGTTTCCCAATCCAAGGTAAATCGATCCGTACGCACTCGTGGCGTTCTTGAGCACCATACTGAATGTCTTGGACGTCTTCTTTCCAATCGTGGACGGCGATCCCTTGAAGATGAGGTATGCATCGCTCGGCACGGCGGATGTCTTGACCATGTCCGTGCCGTACACACCGCTGTCCGAGTGGAACGAGAGGAGTGGTGCAAATGGAATAGATGCACCAATTCCATCTTGCAACTTCGCAAACTTGATATCGTCCGTTCCGTACTGACCACCGCCGAGCAGGTTGCGTCGGCCACCGTCAATCGCACGGCGGCCAGCCTCAGCCATCTGCGGAGCGGCCGTCGTCGTCCCCGGCGACGGCGGCGGCGACGGCGGCGGCGAATCAGGCGGTGGCGGCGGCGAAGGCACGTAGTGGCGCGCAAAATCGTAGTAGCACTGCACGGGGCTTGGCGGATGCGGGTGGTGCTTTTTCATGAAGTCGTACGTGTAGTCCGGGTCACTCGAAATCGTGAGCTCATCAACGAGGCCGTAGAAGTATGAATCTGCCGCACCCGCGAGGTTGTAGTCAGCGCACGCCGTGACACTTCCCGTTGCCTTGGGGAATGACATTGTGGTGAAGTTCGCCACCATTTCACCGTTCACCTCCAGAGTTCCAAACCCTGCGCCGCCTTGCGACTTGCGCTTCACTGAAACGCGCACGAAGTACCACTCGTTCGGTGGTGACGATCGCGTGACAGAGAAAACGTCGAGGATGTTGTCGTCGTAGTAAAAGAAGCGTTCTCCGTCGTACATCAAAAGCGCCGAGTTCTGGTGGGCACCGGTGAGATCCTCGAAAGCGAGCACAGTCGTCTCCGCCTTCTTGCCACCGGCATGGCCCTTCAGCGTGCGCCGAGTCGCTCCGAAGCGCTTATCACCGTTCTTCGCTGATGTGTCCCACGTCTCGAACGTGTTGTCCGTCTGGTTCGAAATTTGCGAGCTGGCAGCACACATCGATGAATCCGACGCGTCGCACGCCATTGGATCGGACGTCCAGCTGTCGCTACCATCCGCGAGCAGGTTGCGGCGCGAGCGGCCAACATTCGCCGGCGGCGGCGGGCTCGGCGGCGGGCTCGGCGGCGGGCTCGGCGGCGGCGGCGGTGGTGGCGGCGGCGGGCTCGGAGGCGGCGGGCTCGGAGGCGGCGGGCTCGGAGGCGGGGCGCGAGTCACCGGAGCGTCGTACGGATAAATCCACGCCGAGAACGAGTAGCCAGTCTCGTGTGCCCTGATCAGACCCGAGCAAGGGTTCGCCAGCGCGAAATCGTCCTTGCCATCGCATTCCATTGCCACCTCGGTGTGCTCGAAGGGCACCTTCGTGAGCGTTCGGCCATTCAGCACTGCGAAGTTGCCAAGGTGCGGCTCAACGTCCGGCGTGAGGCAGTGTAGAGTCCTCTCCGTCGAGTAAATTGTCTGCCCAAGGAATGTTCCGGGCGACAGAGACGGGTGAGAGCGACTCAATTTGTAGCTTGGGTAGGCAGTCACGCTATAGTTAGCGCCATTTGGGCGGATAAGCGTGGCCTCTCCCACCGGCGCCGTTCCCCGCTGCTGAAGGAGATTGCGACGGCCGCCTGGACTCGTTGCAACGGGGGCGGCAGACGGGATGGTGGCGAGGTACGGGCAGGTCATCGAGCTGCCGACGTATGCGGCAGGCGTGTGGCTGTATGCATCCGCGCTTACGCCAAATGAGCATGCGAGGAACTTGCTGGGCGCAAAGTTGTACCCCTCCACTTCTATGAATTCGCCTCCAGCAGATTTCATCGCCTGCAAGGCAAGCGGCTTGCTGTTGATCGAGTACATTATCGATGCCTCCCACGGCGCCGTGTGCGATTCGAAAGCGCACGTTCCTGAAACGCCTTTCACGCACAGAGCGCCGTCCATCAGCATGTTGAATCGCCAGTGCTTCGCCGGCTTCACATTGGCCCGGTCGAAGCCAACTTGGTTCAGCGGGTCGGACATGCGTGTATTAAATAATTTGACCTCGTCGATGAGACCCTTGAACTTCTCTCCCACAACGCCGAGCGAAGGCCTGTCGGTGCCAATGATTTCGTCCTCGAAGAAAAGCTCGCCGTCAAGGCGGACGCGCACGAAGCCTGGGCCAAAGCGTGTTTGCACCACGCTTACGTGATGCCAGCTCTTCCCCTTGATCAAGACCGTGGCAGACCTCCCGCGGACACCGTTGTAGAAGGAAAGTGTGGTGCAGTTCAGGTAGAATCCAACCTTCGCCGTGCCAACCGGCATCATCTCCATGATCGTCTGCTCAATGCAGTTTGGCTGAGCTGGCACGAATGTGCCTTCAGTCAGGCGACGGCCCGTGGACGGGACTACGACGATTTCATTTGACATGAACCAGAAGGACAGCGTGAACTCGTCTGGCGTCTCGATGGCGTATGTTAGGTTCGTCTTCGTGTCTCCGTCGTACGAAACAGACATCTCAGCCACCTCCATCTGACGAGGGCTCGATGCGGTCAGGCCGCCATCGTTCGAAATAGCAATCATGTACCTGTCGCTGACGAAGCCAGCCTCCGGAACACGGCACTTCACCTGTTCAAAGTATCCGTACTTGAAGAATGCCTGGTACGGGTCAGTGGCCACTCGGTTGAACTCAGGGATTTTTCCTCCGCGCGTCTGGTAACCGCCCTTAGATGGAACGATACGTGCGTCACTGAGCAGCGGCGTCATCGTCTCAAGGAACATCGTTGGCGTTTCGCTCATGCCGTTCGCCATCAGCGACGCCTCCTGCGGCGGAGACGGGTAGTAACCGTCGTACACGCTCATCCTTGGCTCGTACACGTCTTCCGGCTTGAACACGTCCGCGGGGTCGGGCTGGATGAGCACGCACTTGGCAAACGGGGACTTGGCGAAGCCGATACCGCTCATCGTGATCTGAACGACGCCGTCCATAGGCACGGTGGCGGGAGAAGTCTCCACGAAAGGCTGCGCCCACGGCACCGGGTTGTAGATGAAGTACGAGTTGGTCGGGTAATCCAGCATTGTGATGGTGTCGTCGTCCAAGTCGCGCGGCATGATGCTTCCCGTCGTCGCGTTCTTGCCGCCAGCCGTGTATCCAGCCTTGTCGAGCACGCCCGGCTGGCGCGTGAGTCCGCCCGCAAACGGCTCGGGGTAGTCCATCTGCTTGAGCGTGCGCCGCCCGCTGGGCGTGGGCGCCGGCGCCCCTCCCTCCATGCAAGGGTCTGAGAAGCGCGCGTACAGCACGCGGCCGGTAGTGACGTCCACCTGCACGCCGTGGTCGGCGTCCATCTCGCGCTTCGGAATTCCCTGCGGCATGCGGAACAGCATCGTCTGCACCTCCGCGGCGTCCACCGCGCGGTTGTAGATGACCGTCTCGTCGAGCACGCCCTCGAAGGTGTCCGTCGAGATGTCCGGGCACCGCTCCGCGATGCGCACCTCGCTACAGCATCCGGCACCGCCGCCGTACGTCTGCGTCGGCATTGCAAACGACCCGTTGCTCAAAATGGTCCCTTCGTAGCCGGTGTCGTACGGACTGTCGAGGTACGGGTCGTGCGCGAGCAGGCGCCTGCGCGTCGCTTGCGGAATAATATCCGGCGGGGGAGGTGGCGGAGGCGAGTTCGGCGGCGGAGGTGGCGGAGGCGGTGGCGGAGGAGGAGGCGGTGGCGGAGGAGGAGGTGGTGGCGGTGGCGGTGGCGGCGACGGCGGTGCCGGGCAGTACTGCGGGAACACCTCTGTTTTGAACGTCATGCCGACTTCCGTGCCGTTTTGAAGGATGAGCTCCTGCGGCTCGCCGTCAACGTACAGCGTGCCCTCTCCGCTCTCCTCGATCGAGACAATGGCGTGGTGCCACATGTGGCCTGTGAACTGACACCGCGTCAACACGCGCACGCCTACTTCGTCCTCGAACACGAACCGCCCCACGGCGGGGTCCCACTGCAGCGCCATCTTGCAGTCGAAGCGAACCAATGTCTCATCCTGAAGGGTTAAAAGGGGAACGAAGAGTGCAAGGGTGTTTGTGTTAGTGTTGTTGTTGTTGTTGATGTCGCATCACCTTGCGCGATCTGCAGAAGTCGCGTGCTCGTTTGCAGTTTCGCTTCCCATTCGAGCCAAACCTTTTGAAGCGCGCGTTTCGTCGAGAACCCCAAAGAAAGAACAAAAAAAAAAACACGAAAGCAGGTTCCGCAGCGTGCGCGCCAGAGCGCTCGGCACCTCTTCATCCGTGTCGCCATGTCCTTGTTTGCTGTCCACACCACCCATGCGCGGTAGCACACCACCCACTCCACTCACCTTTGCATATGCTGGTGCCAACAAGACCGCGAGCGCAAACATCACGAGCGCCATCATCATTTGCTTGCGTGATGATGGCGTGATGGCGTGGAAAGGGGTGCAAGGGGACGAGCTGGCAGGGGAAGGGCTGAAGAGGGGGGACACCTAGGGGGAACCAAAAAATAACAGATGCAGATGCACTGTGCTATATTTGTCAATTTCAAAGTCAAACTTGATTCATTTCTCTCGATAAAATTGGTCCACTCTGATATCGGGCGCAGGTCCTAACTCTGCCGCGGCTTGTCTCTACTAATGAATTCTAGGGTGGGACTCGGAGAGTCGGAAGGGTAGAGCGGATATGACAGTAGTAGTTCTACTACGTAAGTACACCAACTACATACTATGGATACTACGGTCCTACCTGGCCAACATGGCAAAAAGTGAGCACCTGCCACCTGCCATATACAGCAATTTTAGTTGGTAGATAGAAGCACGAATCTGCATTGCATGATTTGCACATGAGTCGTTCATCTTTATTACACTCCCTTTTTATGTAAATTATGTAAACAAAGTTGAGCGACGGACGACGAATCAACGGTCCACAAACGCCTTCACCACCCTCGTCCCTCGTCCCACGAGCGCGCACTACAGTACACCTTGTTGAAGCCTTTTTCTCAGGAGCGCTCATCAATGAAGGCCGCGGCAGCCTGCCACGAGTGCATGTGAGCCAACCGGGCCTGTCGTAGTGCCGACGGCCCTCTTCGTCGATGAGCTGAACTCAATACAAGATGAACTCGTGCGAGCCGAAGTGTGACGTCACGGGTTTGGTGATTCGTAGGCGGCACGTGGGTTGCAAACCCCGCGGTCGGGTCTTGCATGGATGCAAGCCCCTGGAAAGCCTTGCAAGGATGCATGGCATAGATTCCTTTGGATCAGGGGATGAGGTAACATTCGGTTCGGTCTCCCTAGACCCCCTGGTGGCCCTTCATGCTGTGTTGTGCCCCCCGGGGAGGGCGACCTTAAGGCTCGGGTCTCCCTTGTGTGTGCCCCTAGTAAGTAGTAACAATTCATTAATTACATCAACTGGTGGTGGTTACACTGTACTTGTGTAACTTAAGGAGATCTTTTCCGTTTCCTCACACCGATCGGTGGAGCCAGAGTGATACGGTCCTCCCAGTGATACACACACCAGTTGTTGTGTAAGACTGTAAGTTGTGCAGAAACCGAAAAAGAAAACCGCAAGACAGCGCCACGCAATGGAGGAAAATCCGGAAATCAATCAGCAAGAAATCATCAACATCACGGTTGACTTGTCCATACAAGACCGTATGAAGCTTGTCAGCGGAATCACGAGCGAAATCAAGCATCAAGTTAAGCCGGAGTCTGCTGGGGAACATCTCTACGACGGAGGTACAGCTGACTACCACAACTGGTCAGCCTCTCCTCCTCGTGCGAAAACTTGCATGGCATCGTGCATGATCCTGCGTTCTGCGCCTCCCGAATACATCCGAATGGATTTTTCGGGTTCCCGCCAACTCGACGCTCATGCGTCTGCGCTGGCATCGTACTTCCTGCCTGCGAGGCCGTGCTCGCCATCGCCTTCATCTCCTTCGCCAGATCCTCTGCCCACTTCGGTCGAGTGCTCTTCCCTCCGCCGCCGCCAGCTCCGCCGTCTGCGCCGCGCTTCTTCGTCTCTTCCTTCAGCTCCTGCTTCTCTTTCTTCGGCGGCACTGCAGCCTTCGCAGCTACTAGGATAGTCCGCGCGTTTTCCTCCGCCTGCCTCAGTCGCAAAACTTCCTCGGAGTCCATGCAGATGTGACGCCACAGGGAGTGACTTTCTCCGCGACACCTGGACGACTCGAGGCTACGCTCGATATCATCGCCGCAATACGCGCACGACGAACCATCACAGTGATGGACATTCAAGTCCTCGAAGGCAAAACCAGATTCCTGCTTGAGGCGACGCACGGACGCCTCGGGCGTGCGCCGCTGTCGCCACTCCGGGCTGCCATATCTTCTGGTGAGTGTCGCTACACTGAAGCGCTCGACGTCAGCCTTCGCTACCTGCAAGAACTGCTGCCGACGCTGCCGCCGAAGGCGCACGTCTTCGTCGGAAACGATGGAGAGGCTCGCGTCGTACGGATCTACGCTGACGCGTCGACGTCTTACGGCGTCGGAGGCGTGCTACTTGTTGGGGAGCTGACATGGTACTTTTCGCTGGCAGTACCAGAGCTGCTGCACTTACGGATCGAAGTACTCGAACTGCTGGCTGCGGCAGCAGCATACTATACGTTCGCGCATCTGCTGCCGCCTGACCGCGTCATCGTCCACTTCATCGACTCGCAGGTGGCTTTCGCATGGGTAGCCAAAGGCTACGCCTCACAGCTTCACGTCGCGGACATTGTGAACCAACTGCACCTCGACCACTTGCACAGACAAGTCTGGTTCGAGTGGTTGGACTCGGATGCAAACATCGCTGACATTCCGAGCAGAGGAGATCCGGAGGATCCTGCCCTGGCTGGAGACTACGCCATACTGCGAGAACTAGGTGCGACGCGCATAACCGCGAAACTCCCACCCATCCCACCCTCTTACTACGCAGCCGCAGCTACACCTTGAGGTTCTCCCTCTCTGTGTCTGGCACGCTCGGCTTTGCCGTTCCTGCCAGGCATGGGGAAATGGAGAAGTCGACCGCGACGACAACCTCCTGCCAACGATTCGTTCGTCGTTGGGCGCCCCCACCTGTAATTACACATCTCGTGTAAGACTCGTCGCAGTTATCACTTCTCAAGTCATCGCACAGTTCCTCCCCGTCACGCGATTAGACCTCCCCGTCACGCGATCACGCCCCCCAACCGTACACAATCCAAAGGACGGGATTGGCAGGGGGGTTCCCGAAGGGGGTACCCGAAACCTACAGAAACCCCCTTCGTCGTCATTTTGGGACTTGTTCATCTGCTGTTCATCTGATATCAGTGGCTGCTGCCTGCCCTCTCTCCTTTCTTTTTTCGTGCGTGTCTGGTCCTTTTTATCTGGTGGTGGGGTCACACTCTGGGGTCATCGTCTCGGTCGGTGTGTTGTGCTTCTGCGCCTGTGTGTGTCACGACGCACGACCGGCTCTGCACACCTGCACCTGACGAGCAGGTGCTGCCGCTCATCACTTTTGCTCATCACGTGGTGGGCGTGAGTGCGTGAGTGCGTACTCCACGTCGTGACTCTGGCGGTGCACTGTGGTGATGGCGGGCCCGGCTTCGTTCAGCATACGCTTTCGCCTCGTCGACGGCGTGGACGTTGGCCCGAACCTGTACGAAGCGTCGACGACCGTGGGAGCGCTGAAGGAAAGCCTGCTCACTAACTGGGGAAGAAGTCCAGGCGCGGCATCGAGCCAAACGCCGAGCGCGACGACGGAAATGAGGCTAATCCTCGCTGGAAAGTTTCTCGACAACGCAGCGACGCTCGAACAACTGCGAGGGCCCATGGGCTCACCTCCCGACAGCGAAACGGTCGTTACCATGCACCTTCTCATATCCAGCCCTCCACCGTCTGCAGCAGCGGGCGCGGCGGGTGACGCGGAGAAGGTGACAAACCCATGCGCAAAGTGCACGATTATGTGAGTGTTACAAAGAAAACATTGCCCGTTGAGTCGTGGAGTTGAATTACTTCGTCGAACTTTGGTCGTCCATTCACACGCCCTCCATGATTCCCCACTCGGCTCTTTTTTAGCGGCGCCCCTCAGGGTTAGGGTTAGGGTTAGGGTGGTCGGCGCCTCCCCTTTTCGTGACGGCAGCGGTGTGGCGGGTATGGTAGTCTATGGTAGTCTACGGTAGTCTATGGTGGGTGGTTGACGTTGAGAAGAGTGACGTCGTTACAAGCATCACCATTTTTAATCATCAAATCAATATTTGCCACCACTCACCACTATTCACCGCGCGCGCTGCACATTAGACACAACACCTCACAGGTCACGACTAATGTTCTCGAGGCTCTCCGTTGCCTTGCCGAGTCGGTTCGTCAGCTCCGAGTGCCATTGCTCGAGCGCACGTCCGTGACTGCGGTCGTCATCGCGACTCAACAGAGAGTTGCGATCCAACCTGGAGGAGATCTGCGCCAAAAGTCCCTTCTTCTCCTCCTCGGCGCTCAGCATCGCCGTCTGGTAGCTTTCGCGCGCCGTGCGGATTGCGCGCAGCTCGCGCTCAACGTCGTTGACGGATGTGGCTGGGTTCTCGCTCACATAGTCTGCGAGAGCGTTGGACGCCAGCGGCGAGCGGACGCGCAGGTCCTGAGGGGCGGAAACGAGCGCCTTGACGTCGTGGATGTCCCTCGCCATGTGCTCGACGTTCTCGCGCTGGTATTCGCGCAGCAGCGCCACCTCTTTCTGCAGCTCGCGCAACTCCTCGTTCTTTGCAAAGAGCTCGCGCTTGAACAGGCTGCTCGCCTCCGCCAGCGTTCGCTCGACGTCGAGCCGGCGGTTTGCCTCTGCGTCGGCGTTGTCCTTCGCGGTGTTGAGCTGCACCGTGAGCTCGCGCAGCTTGCCCTCGCGCACAGTCTCCTTGTCCGCCATGTCGCGAAGTCGCTCCGTGATCTGCTCGACGCGACGCTCGACGTCCTTCTTCAAAGAGTTCTCCGACGCCCGCGCGCGCTGAATCACCTTCTTAATTTCCTCCTCCATGTCCATCAGTCGCATCTGCAGCTGCTTTTCGCGGTGCGTTGCCGAATCCGCGTCAACGGCAGCCTTCTGCTTCATCTTCTCCATGTCGTTCTCGAGGCTCGCACGCTCGTGCTCCAGGCGTCGGCTCGCTTCGACAAACTCCTTGATGAGCGCATCCTTCTCGTCGAGCGCGCGCTTGCAGCGGTCCACCTTGTTGCTCTCCGCCTCGAGGTCGAGGCTGCTCTGCTGCAGAGCCTTTTGCAAGGCGACAATCTGCGCCGCCTTCTCGAGGTCCTCGCTCGTGCGCTCCGCGAGGGTGCGCTCGACATCTTCCCGGCTTACACGCGCCCTGTCGAGCTCTCCGAGGAGCTGCGTGATGCGTCCCTCGAGCGCGGAGTTGTTCCGCTGCATCTCGAGCACCTGCTTGTTCTTCTGCCCGAGGTCGAACTCGCAGTTCTGCAGCTGCGCCTCGAGCTGCGAGAGCTTGGACGTTTGCTCGTCGTAAGCGCGCTGCACCGTCTCGCGCGTATGCTTCTCCTCCTCCCTCGCCCGCCCGAGTTCCATCTGCAGAGCCTCGATCGCGTTCTTGGTCTTGAAGAGGAGGCGTCCACGATCCTCGAGTTCGACATCCTTTTGCTTCAGCTGAAACTCGAGTTCGCGCGTTCGCTCCGAGAGGGCCTGCGTTGCGGAGCCGAAGTCCATGGTTGCGTCTTGACAAGTTTACGGGCCTGTTGATGGTGTGCTGGGAAGAGGGGAACGAGGGCGGCCGACAGCCCGAGCGTCGACTTCGACTCGCTGCATGCATCGATCGCATCCTGAGAGCTCCTCCTTCAGTCATTCGGCATCGCATCGTTCCAAGTCCGTCGCATCGCTGATCGCTGATCGCTCGCCTCAGTGGGCTTGCACCCCCTTGCAAGACTCTTGCACCCAAACTCACTCCCAAACTCAGTCCATTTGGCCAGTTGCCTGCCAGTTGCCAGCCGACGAGACGTGACGTTCTTTTATGTAGGGTACTGGAGAGCCATGCATGGCCATGGAGTGGAGGCGACGCAAGGAAGGAAGGAAGGAAATAGTGAAGGCCGGCCTGATACAGTAATTGATATCACACACAACACCTAAGGTACTGTACACACAACCTTCAAGGGTTGATAACACCATCACCAACTATCGTAGCAGTCCACCACAACCATATGACCACCACCACCATATGACAGGTCCATATGACCACCCTAGCTAGACTCTTCTCATGCGTGAATTCATGAATTCCTTCCTTCCTTCCTTCCTTCGGGGTGCATTCATTCGGGGTTCTGATTCGGGGTTCTGATCGATTTCGATTACGTGGTATGTATTCGGGGTTCCCCTTTCCACCTTTCCCCTTTCCACCCCCCCCTCCTTGCCTTTTTCGCCGCTTTTTGTTATCCCCCTCCCCTTCTGAGTTCTGACCTTCTCCGACATCCGGCCGCCGAATCATTCCATTCCCCTGTTAGGTGTTGTTGTCTTTGTCCAGCACACGTTTCGAAGAAGACAAGACATTGTAGTGAGTGTAGTGAGTGTCATATAGGCTATGCATAGTCTACGCGTGAAACATATGCGGAGTGGCGCCGTGTGCTCGCATAACATGAGGGTTGGGGTTAGGACTGTGCACTGTGATGTGGGGCGTTGTCGTGCTCTTCAGGCTCATCAGGCTCATCTTTCTCATAGGGCCGGCGTCTCTCAGGGGATGGTTAGGATGGTTAGGACTCAGGCAGGAGGACTCGTCTGCTGCGTGGCGTCGTCGTCGTCCTCCTCCTCCTCCTCCTCGTCGTCTGCTGATGATATCGTCGTGCCGCCCCTAAAAACGCACATTGGCGCATTCGAAACGTCCCTGTCGTCTCTCATGGGACTCGCGCACGAACACGGGTACTTTGCCGGCGAGGGAGTTCCGCAAGGTGTCATCGACGGAAGCGGCGTTGGACTGGACGCTTGGCTTGCGACGCGCGGCGGGTACGCGGCAACAAAGAGAGCGCTGGCGCAACTTGCGAGGCAGCACGAAACGGAGGGAAACCTCAAGCCGGTCGACGACGTGCACGCGCAGAGCCTCGCGGCGCTGTCGTGCCCCGCACCGAACAGGAAGGCGGCGAACGCACACAAGCGCCTACGCGCCTGGGCGGGACTTGAGCCGCAACACCCAAGTCAGGGACCATACGAACCCGGAGATGCCATGGGGAACGTTGGACTATCTGACGTCCTCAGGCTCGTGCTTTGCACCGCATGTGCGGGAAGCGAACAGGCGGCTGGAGCTGCCGGGACGTGGACGAAGGGGCCATTCAAGGTGGGTGCGAGCCACCGCGCGGCTGCGGCAGCCGCGGTGGCGGACGTCGACGCCGCGCTGCGAGACGACGGAATCCAGCCTGCGAACTTTGGACGCACCATGGAGACGCGCGCACGACGTCGCGACGAGCTATTCACGGACAAGCAGAGGCGATTCCAGAAAACGACCAAAAGACGGGAGTTCCGAAAGTCTCGCAGCACGCGGGGATATGGGCGCGATGCGCGAGAGGCGCGCATCAGATCGCATGGGGCGGAGGAGCAGGATCGTGAAGACATTGACGGCGACGCTGTGTCATCCGCATAGTACAGTGTAGACTAAGAATCGACCTGTTTTTGTTTTTTCCCTTGTGATTCACATGCACACACAATAGAACTCTCTCTTACTCAGGACGCCGAACAAACCTACGCCCCGTTCCTACTTCTTTTCCTTCTCCTTCTCCGCCTTTTTCTTCAGCGCTCGCTTGCGAATGGAAAGGCACATGCTCATGCGCGCGTAGTCCACCGCCGTCTCCGGGATGGTGTTCAGAATGCTCCAGAGCACGCCGTGCACCCAGTACGGCGTCGTCACGATGGGGGGATTTCCCACGCGTCCCAGGCTGCTCTCGACGAACGTCCTGGCGCTTGGCGCGGTGAATGTAGCCTTACGGATCTTCGCCATCTTCGTCGCCACGTACAGAGGCGCCTGCAGCTGGAACGTCACCTTCTTCGCCCTGTATTCGACAGCCATGCTTCGCGTCCACTGCTGCACGTACGCCTTGGATCCCGCGTACACGGAGTACAGCGGGTCGCTTGGCAGCGCCGTGGCGGCGCCGCTTCCGATGTTGAGCACCACACCACCCTTCGTGGCATCCGTCGCGCGTCCCATGATGGCGGGAAGCAGGGCGTGCGTGACGCGCGTGGTGGCGACGACGTTGACGTTGATCAGGGACGCGATGGTCTCGGCGTCGAGCTCGTGGAAGAACATCGCGTGCGGGTAGCTCATGCCGACGTTGTTCACGAGGAGCGCGACGTCGCCCATGTGCTTGTCTCCGAACGCGCTCAGCTTATCGTAGTCCTTGTCCGTGGCCTTGGCGAAGTCGATGGCGATGTACTCGACGCTTCCCTTGGTGTTTGGCAGAGCCTCGAGCTTCTCCTTCGCATCCTTGAGTTTGGACTCTGTGCGCGAGACGAGCAGGACGTTGAATCCGCGCTTACGCAGCGCGATCGCGTACTCGAGTCCGATTCCGTCGGTTGCTCCGGTGACAACGGCCCACGATCCGTGCTTTCGTCGGATGCTGGGCAGCGACGCCGGCGAGAGGAACGCGCGCCAGATGCAGGTGAGTAGCGAGAGGAGGTACTTGCCTACGACGACGAACCCGACGAACGCCAGTGCGGCGAGTGCGAGTTCGCGCGTCTGTATTGATTGTGCGAAGGCGGTCATGGCCGCCTTCAGGTCTGCGAGCGTCGGGCGAGGCACGGCCATGATCGCTGGAGAGCAGTGATCGGTGAAGATCGCAAGCAAGCTGATGGCGTCGGTTTGGGGGTTGCTCAAAAAAAGAGAGAGAGAGAAGCGGACAAGTGACAAGGGGAGTTGGGATCAGGGATCAGTCGGCTGGAGGGGTCGGCTGGTCGGGAATCCCCCACTTGCGGAGCGATTTCCGACGGGTAGGCCCCCGACGTGCGTCCCCGACCTGGATCACCTCCTTTTCCCCGGCCGGGCGATTCAGGGCACGGGCACGGGCTGCCCGTGTGGGGGGCGTTGACTAATGACTTGTCGTCGTTCCCCTTGCCCTACCACTACCCCCTTGCCCTTGCAGCCTTGCGGCCTTGCAGCAACTTGGCCACCATCACCATGGCCGGGTGGCTCGGTCTCATCAGCTCTTATGTGCTGATAATTTTCACATTTACATGTTGCTCGCTCGTTCAAATAGCTTGCAGCCAGACCGTTCAAACAGTTTCGGGATGCACGTATAGTACGGCACTTAACTTTAATCCTAACGCGACAGTCGACGACAACTCGTGCTACTTCGTCGACGTGCCAGGGTGCACGTACGGAGCAGCGCTCAACTTTAATCCTAACGCGACAACCGACGACAGCAGCTGCTACTTCGTCGACGTGCCAGGGTGCACGTACGGAGCAGCGCTCAACTACAATCCTAACGCGACGGTCGAAGACAACTCATGCTTCTTCGTGTACCCGCCACCTCCGCCGCCTTCACCGCCACCTCCACCGCCTTCACCGCCACCGCCGCCAAGCCCACCGCCGCCACCAAGTCCGCCGCCAACGCCGTGCACATCCACTGGAACGTGCCCACCACCACCGCCGAGCCCGCAACCGCCACCCTCCCCGCCACCGCCTCCTCCGCCTCCTCCGCCTCCTCCCCCTCCTCCCCCTCCTCCCCCTCCTCCGCCTTCGCCGCCGCTGCCGCCACCCTCTCCTCCACCGCCACCACCACCGCCACCGCCACCGCCACCGCCACCGCCTTCTCCTCCGCCTTCACCACCACCTCCACCTCCACCGCCACCACCAAGCCCACCGCCCCGTCCGCCACCAAGCCCGCCGCCGTCACCCTGCACGGCCGACGGTAGTTGCCCGCCTCCACCGCCGAGCCCGCCGCCGCCACCACCCTCGCCGCCGCCGCCTCCTCCTCCACCTCCACCACCCTCGCCTCCTCCGCCGCCTCCACCGCCGCCGTCGCCACCTCCGCCTCCACCCCCTCCACCGCCGCCGCCGTCGCCACCTCCACCTCCAAGCCCGCCGCCGCCGCCTCCACCGCCGCCATCGCCTCCACCCCCTCCACCGCCGCCGCCGCCACCATCGCCACCTCCACCACCTCCTCCTCCACCATCGCCACCGCCACCGCCAATCGTGCTTGCCGCTGAAGTACGTGAAGCGCTCATGCGCCTAGACCTGACGGCGCTAGATGCAAGGCGTGCCGCGAATGCCACGAGATCCGGCGACGAAGGCTACGACGACGCGCCAGCTGGCGTGTCCATGCCCGTGTGGGGATCCCTGGCCGCACTTGCTGTGCTGTTTTGCGCAACGGCGCTCGCCACCGTCAGCTGGAGGCGTCGTCGACGATCACGCGTGCGCGTTACGGATGATCGCAAGGGTGGATTCACAGATCTCGAGCGAGCGGTGCCCATCGCCAACGATGCCGCTGGCAGCGATGCTGGACTTCCCATACCGCTCTCTCGTTCCACGACCACCGCCCGCGCATTGTCCAGCTATCCCATTCCCTATGCCCTCCCCAACGACATCGCCACACAACGAACGCCTCCTCCGATCACGCCTGCAGCATCTGCGCCAAACTCGATGGTCAATTACCTTGTCGAGCTCTTCTCCGCGGATGTGGACGACGCTGGTGCCCGCGGCAACGTTGCAATCTCATTCGCGGCAGACCAACCGAACATGCCGCCGACTCTTGTGGAATCTGTACTCGAGTGGAGGCCTGCGGACGCACCAAGCTCCATCCTACCCTCGGTTCTCGCGAAGAATAGCCACGTGCTTGCTTACGCATTCGCACCAACGGAAATGCACAGGCAGCATTTAGGTCTGCCGTCCGCCGTCATGGTTCGGCATCTGCCAGCTACCAGCACCGCGCACGGTGGCGCGTGGTGTCCCCTCGGAGTTCGTGTTTCGTGGGTGGACGTTGAATCTGGTACGACTTTGCGATCTGGAGAGTACCCAAATACGGATGCCAGATGGTTACGGCACGAACTGCCGGGCTCAGATCGGAGGTGGCTTCCACTCGAACAAACGGAACAAGGTGTGCAATCTTCACGTGCGCGTCTGCCGCCAAGTCCTGCGAAATTACCAGCCCCGATTGTGAGGGAAAGCCCGGCTAGGCCAAAAGCTGCTCGTCTCGTGAGATTCGCACCTTCTAGTGACGACTACGCCGGCGGCGGCGAAGGTGAAAGGGGAACGTCAAGACCTCTTCGCTTTCCAGCCAACTCAGCAGCGGTGGGTGCAGGCATAGTTGTTGCCACCGCTGCCGCAGGAGCCGCCGCATACGCAGGGATGGCAGCTTTGGGCACGAAAAAAGGCAAAACAGGTCTCGTTCCGCCCGCGGACCCACTTGAACATGTTGCTCCAGGCACAGATGTCGTTGGGATTTTAAGGTCACATGTGAAAGACAATCGTGCGATGCTGAAGAGGCTATTTGCACGTGCGGATAAGGATAGATCAAACAGCCTCGACGAGATCGAAACGCAAAAGCTTGTTGCCAGAATCATCCCAGACGTCAGTGCGAACGACTTTGAACGATTCTTTTCACTCGCGGACGCCTCGGGCGACGGCCTTCTGGATTACACGGAGCTTGAGACGGTGCTGATTGATGCTCGGCGCGCTCAGCGTGACGCGAAGAAGGCGTTTGGGCTCGCGACGGGAGAATCCGACGACAGCGACGACGAAGATGGCGATCAAGATGATGGGGTACTCCGCACAAAGGAGGCTTTTAAGAAGTTTCTCGATGAACTGCTCCGGCGCGCCGGGGATGTTCCGTCAGACACAGAATCAGAACAAGAACAGGAAGACGACGACAGTGATGGCGAGAAAATTCAGACACGTGCCAGTACAATAAATGCGGATGACGACCCAATTCTGTACGAGCTGGAACGTGGAGTTCATACGGTGATGGAGGAAAGCGTGCAACCTGACATCCTTCCGCCGAACGTGGGACCAAGGGTGGTGCATGACCTTGTCCGTAAAGTTCTATCCTCCGCACAAGATGTTGATCAGCAAGAAATACGAGCTGTTTCTGAGATGGTTAGCATAGTTACTGGACTGCATATGGGCGCGAATCGCCCGAGCGGAGCGGTTTCCGAAAGCCTTGCACGTTACATCTATGCCCACGTTACGAACAATGAGGATGCGGAAGCATTTCAACCCGAAGGAGGGGAGGTCGCAGAGCTGCCAGGCCTAACGCCCATTAGGACGCAAGAGCCAACATCATCGAAGTTGCCTGCTGCACCCGCACCTGCTGTAGTGTCTGCTGCAACAGCAGGGACTAGTGCCAATCCTGAGGTTACAGCTGTGCGGGCGTCTCGTCCGACACAGCCGACGGGAGGATCTGGACCAACCGCATCAGCTGTTCCCGTGGCTGTGGCAGGTGCGGTGACGGCTGGTATCGTGGGTGGAACGGTAGCCATGGCTGGGCCATCCGGCCCATCGGATCAACCAGGCATACTTTCAGGCTCTGAGGATGCAGCTGTGCGGGCGTCTCGTCCGACACAGCCGACGGGAGGATCTGGACCAACCGCATCAGCTGTTCCCATGGCTGTGGCAGGTGCGGTGACGGCTGGTATCGTGGGTGGAACGGTAGCCATGGCTGGGCCATCCGGCCCATCGGATCAACCAGGCATACTTTCAGGCTCTGAGGATGCAGCTGTGCGTGCGTCTCGTCCGACACAGCCGACGGGAGGATCTGGACCAACCGCATCAGCTGTTCCCGTGGCTGTGGCAGGTGCGGTGACGGCTGGTATCGTGGGTGGAACGGTAGCCATGGCTGGGCCATCCGGCCCATCGGATCAACCAGGCATACTTTCAGGCTCTGAGGATGCAGCTGTGCGTGCGTCTCGTCCGACACAGCCGACGGGAGGATCTGGACCAACCGCATCAGCTGTTCCCGTGGCTGTGGCAGGTGCGGTGACGGCTGGTATCGTGGGTGGAACGGTAGCCATGGCTGGGCCATCCGGCCCATCGGATCAACCAGGCATACTTTCAGCTCCCGTCAAGCCTGACCCGGTGGATGAGGCTCTTGCCGGTCTTGATGACGATACTGACGAAGACGATGAAAGTGGAAGCAACACAAATGCTCTTTCATCGCGCAATAAATCCGCTGCAACGGCACCCGGTGGCTCGGGAGTCTTACCCACGGAGTCTCAGGGTGGTACTTCGACGAATACTGGTACTTCTGCAAATGTACCTTCTCAAGCGGTACTACCTCCGGAAGCAGCGCCTGTGTCGAGCGCGACACCTGGCGGCGGCGTCCCTGCTGGTGCACCCGCGCCTGGTGGCGGTAGTGTCGCGACGAATCGCGCGCCGACATCGTCGGGATTGCAGACTCGTTCGGCGCCAGCTTCGAGCGTGACACCCACACCTGGCGGCGGAAGCGCCGCGACAGGTGCTCAGCCAGGTCCGTCGGGATTGCAGCCTCTTTCGGCGCTAGCGTCGAGTGCGACACCCACACCTGGCGGCGGTATTACCTCAGCTTCTGATGCACCGGCGCCGTCGGGATCGCAACCTGGATCGGCGCCAGCGTCGAGTGCAACACCTGTTGGCAGCGTCGGCGCGCCTGCTGGTGCGCCCGTGCCTGTTGGCGGCACTGCCTCAGCTTCTGATGCACCGGCGCCGTCGGGATCGCAGACTGGATCGGCGCCAGCGTCGAGTGCAACACCTGTTGGCGGCGTCGGCGCACCTGCTGGTGCGCCCGTGCCTGTCGGCGGCACTGCCTCAGCTTCTGATGCACCGGCGCCGTCGGGATCGCAGACTGGATCAGCGCCAGCGTCGAGCGCGACACCTGGCGTCGGCGCGCCTGCTGATGCGCCCGTGCCTGTCGGCGGCATTGCCTCAGCTTCTGATGCACCGGCCCCGTCGGGATCGCAACCTGGATCGGCGCCAGCGTCGAGCGCGATACCTGGCATCGGCACGCCTGCTGATGCGCCCGTGCCTGTCGGCGGCATTGCCTCAGCTTCTGATGCACCGGCGCCGTCGGGATCGCAACCTGGATCAGCGCCAGCGTCGAGTGCGACACCCACACCTGGCGGCGGCACTGCCTCAGCTTCTGATGCACCGGCGCCGTCGGGATCGCAACCTGGATCGGCAGCAGCGTCGAGCGCGACACCCACACCTGGCATCGGCGCTCCTGCTGGTGCGCCCGTGCCTGTCGGCGGCATTGCCTCAGCTTCTGATGCACCGGCGCCGTCGGGATCGCAACCTGGATCGGCAGCAGCGTCGAGCGCGACACCCACTCCTGGCGGCGGCACTGCCTCAGCTTCTGATGCACTGGCGCCGTCGGGATCGCAACCTGGATCGGCAGCAGCGTCGAGTGCGACACCTGGCGTCGGCGCGCCTGCTGGTGCGCCCGTGCCTGTTGGCGGCACTGCCTCAGCTTCTGATGCACCGGCGCCGTCGGGATCGCAGACTGGATCAGCGCCAGCGTCGAGTGCGACACCTGGCATCGGCGCGCCTGCTGGTGCGCCCGTGCCTGTCGGCGGCATTACCTCAGCTTCTGATGCACCGGCGCCGTCGGGATCGCAGACTGGATCGGCAGCCGTGTCATCTGGAGGTGGAAAGGGTGCACCTTCTCAGAAGGAGGAACCTAAGCGGCCGACGCACATCAAGTTCAAGCCTTTAGCAATTGCCGTTTGGTTTTGCATCAGAATACGCCGGCAATTTGGAATCGTAAACCTCGATCTGACCGTTTTTGCACCGAGGCGCAATGCGACACCACTAAACGACTTTTTCGACTTGATTGATCGCAAAAATCCACTTGGAACGAATCGCCTTCGAGGCAAGCTTCCTGCCAATAGCGGCGGAGCAACCCCTATGGAGAAGGATCGAATGGCAAGCGACTGGAAATTTATTGCAGGCTCGACGGCGAAACCGCATCGGCGTCTGTTGCAACTGATTAGGCAGAAGGATCCGACGTGCCGAGCTTTGCGACTTGACAAAGCGAAAGCGATGCAGCAGTCGAAAGCCGAGATTAAGGCGCTGCACAAGGTGATACTGGAATATCACACTTTGCTGACTATGATGCACGCGTACTTTTCGACTATGGACAGCCTAAATCAGAGCTTTTGCATGACTGCAAATGAGTTCAACCATTTTTGTACATTCCTCAAAATTCAAGACCCGAACGCACCGTCGGATACCGTGCGTCCACAGGATCTGCAGATGTGCTTCAGTCAATCAACTTTCGTCGAAGGTGAGACGACTCAGAACTTCGTTACTAGGCACCGCTTCATAGTCGTGATGATTCGCACCTGCACGCGAGTCTTCTGCGCCGCCCCGGTGGGCGTTTCGCCGGAATCGAGTGCAAGCCGAAGCATGTCCCACGCGCTGGGTCGGCTCATAGACTTAGCTCGCGAAAAGATTCAGGCGCACATCCCGGTGGCCATAGAGTACAACGACCTTTTCCGCGTTGACCGATTCTACTGCAAAAGCGTGAATAATGTGCTCGCGAAACATCTCGTCTTTCTTCGCGCCGTTTACGTGCGGTACAAGTCTGGCGTGAACTTCAATCTCGTGCCGAACGGCGCCGGTCCAGGATCTTTCGCGGCTTTCTACATGTCCCAAAAGGCCTTTACCCAAGTGATCTCCATGATGCGTATATTAGGTGGTGAGACAGTCAAGAAGGCTTCCCAGGTTAAAGAGAATGCTTTGGACGTGGATGATTCGGTCAATGCGCACGATTCTGGTTTTGGCATATCACGCCGCGAATGTGAATTTTGCTTCACTCGCAGCGTTTTCGAGCCTACGCAGTTGGAAGAAGAAGGATTAAAAATGATGAGCTCAGACGGAAATCTTGACTGCGTTGGATTTTTTGAGGCGCTATGTCGCGTGGCTGATGTGCTAAGCCCACCACCGCCGCGCAAGCACTCGGCGGAAGATAAGCGAAAAGACTTGGCCGACTTCTTCGATGTGCACAATGAAGCACTTCCGAGCTTTCCGACGTGGCGCTTCATGGATGCGCTTTCCGGACCTGCAATTGATCCTTCACAGACGACATCAGCTGCATCAACAGATCCGGACAATGACACGTTCATCCCAGCGCCAACGCTGAGCACTGACGCGCACCGCTGCTACCCGCGCCCAAGTCGTGGGATGATGAAGCCTAAGACTCGAATGGTGGCTGAGAAGCTTGAGTGCCTAATCGAGCTGATGTACCGCGGCTTGTGCTGCCGCATGCGCGCACCCACGCCTCTGTACAACGCAGCGTGGGGCGACCCATTTACGGAAGGCACTGGCACATCCACGTCGCCGAAGCTATGGGTGAAGAAGCTGATCGTCGAGATGGAGAAGGAGGGCACACACGGCGGTCAGCAAAACGCAAGCGCTCAGGCGATTGTGCGTACGGCACGCGACGGCACGCAGTTCCTCGCTGCGTCGAGCGGCGCGGACGTGGACGAGTATCTGAAACGTCACATCACCTGATTGTGATTGGGTTTGATGGAGCCTAAAGGTACAGTCATTTGTTCTCAGTTTGTCCCACTTTTCAAACTCCGTAGGTGCCGTTGAACTAAACTTTGGAGGAACTCTGGAGGAACTTTTGGAACTCAAACAGGAACTTTTGGTCGAGGAACCCTCTCCGACCCTCTCCAGCGTCCCCACGCTGGGAGGCCACGGTCCAGCGTCGCAACTCTTGTTGGTTGTACCTTCAGGTTGTACGGTTGTACGGTTGGCCCCTGTCTCGATACTTTGTCTACACCAGGAAGGTGGTACGGCTTGTGGCGCCATGGCGTCATCGCAGGCGGTGGTGGCGCGCGTAGCGGCGCAGCATGAGGTGTTGGGCTTGAAGACTGGCTTACTGGGTGACTGGTGAGGCGTAAGTATACTTAATGTAAGTTAATGTTGTAACAACTTCCTCAACATCAAACCAACATGGAGGGGAGAGACTAAAGAAGGCGACCTTAAGGGAGAGTGGGTTGACCTTAAGGTTGTATACAACGAGATGTTGTTGACAATGTTACAACATTAACTTACATGAGGTATACTTACGCCTCACCAGTCACCCAGTAAGCCAGTCTTCAAGCCCAACACCTCATGCTGCGCCGCTACGCGCGCCACCACCGCCTGCGATGACGCCATGGCGCCACAAGCCGTACCACCTTCCTGGTGTAGACAAAGTATCGAGACAGGGGCCAACCGTACAACCGTACAACCTGAAGGTACAACCAACAAGAGTTGCGACGCTGGACCGTGGCCTCCCAGCGTGGGGACGCTGGAGAGGGTCGGAGAGGGTTCCTCGACCAAAAGTTCCTGTTTGAGTTCTAAAAGTTCCTCCAGAGTTCCTCCAGAGTTCCTCCAGAGTTCCTCCAGAGTTCCTCCAAAGTTTAGTTCAACGGCACCTACGGAGTTCGAAAAGTGGGACAAACTGAGAACAAATGACTGTAAATGCATGAACTTGCATAAACTTTGTTTTTGTAAATTTCATACCATATTTGGTACAAACTAAGTTACCACTCTCTCTTGACCACGTTGAATAAGATTAAGTTAGTCGAAAGGTTTATCGCCGTATCGCGCTGCAAGCCCAGATACGACACGAGTTGGGTCACAACTTGGCAAGAGAGAGGCTGTGAGGGACAAATTGACGAGGGATCAGGTGGAGGGAATCAGGTGAGGGAATCCGAGTTCGTTCTCCCCATCCCCCAACCCGTGACAATCCCGCTCAAGACGCCCACACGTGCAAGGGGGGCCTTGACATGTCTCGCTCTCGCACGCGCGCCGCTGCCGTCGCAGTGCCCTTCGCGCTCGCCTTGCTTCATATGAGCAGTGCCGTTCACGGCCTCGAGAACGGCGTAGCGTCCACGCCGGCGCTCGGGTGGAATACTTGGAACAGTTTAAGGTGCGAGACGCTGTCAGAGTCGACAGTACTGGAAGTGGCGGCGGCTATGATCTCCTCCGGACTGAGAGACGCGGGATTCCGATACATTGTGATAGACGACTGTTGGATGGCGCCTTCGAGACATCCCACGCTGGGTACGCTCATGGCTGATCCGATACGCTTCCCAAGCGGAATGAAAAGTCTAGGCGACAAGCTGCACGAGCTTGGATTTCTTTTTGGCATCTACTCGGACGCTGGCACCAAGACATGCGAAGGCTTGCCAGCGAGTTACGGCAACGAGGCCATTGACGCGCTGACATTCGCAGCATGGGGTGTGGACTACCTTAAATACGACTTCTGCAACACTCCTCCTCAGACAACGCCGCAACAGCTGTACTCGAAGATGAGCCGTGCCTTAAATGCGACGGGACGGCCCATGGTGTTCTCGCTGTGCTCTTGGGGTGTCGGCGCGCCTTTTGACTGGGCAAGGCCTCTCGCTCACTCTTTTCGTAGTAAGTCTATTCATTACTAGCTACAGTATCTGTACTGCGTGCCAACAACAAACACTAACCTAACACCACAATGATATGAAACAGCCGGGCGAGACGTCTTCGCCGTGTGGGACGAGGAGGCGACTCGGCGACATGGCCTTCCGAATTATCTGCAAAGCGTGATGCAAGCCGTGCAAGTGCAGAGCGACAGGGACAAGTTTGCGGGCGTTGGTGCACATAATGATCTCGACATGCTCGTCGTCGGCCTCGAGGATGGCATGCAGCCTTACGGCATTGTGGAGACGTGCCCACCCGCTGTTCCAGAATGCAGACCAGGTGAATACATCAGCCGCGAGCGCTGGGGGAGAGTGGGCGGGCTGAATGCGGCGGAGGAGCGCGCGCACTTCTTTCTTTGGGTGCTAATGGCAAGTCCACTCATGTTGGGACATGACCCGAGACATATGAAGCAGCGCACGCGCGAGCTCATCACAGCTCCAGAGGTGCTGGGAATACAGAGAGACGCGATGGCGGCGCAAGGGTATCGGACACAGCGCGACGGCACGTCAAGCAAGCACGAGGTTTGGTGCAAGCCACTTGCAGGCGACGGCGAGCATCTCCAGTTTGCGCTGCTGCTCTTCAATCCGTCCACGGAGAACATTCGAGCCAATACCGCATCTGTTGACCTGCGGCTCTCGCTGATTCCATTCGCGGAGCGGCATGGCAAGACATTCGAGGACATGCGTGCAGAGCAGGCGCGCAAAGATGCGGCTGAGGATGCAAAAGATCATCCCTCCTGCACTTCGCCTGATAGTGCGGAGCATTGCCAAGGCTGGGCAGACACGGGTGAATGCGAAAAGAATCCTGGTTTCATGAGAACATCTTGCGCGTGCAGCTGCGCACGTCGGTCTGTCGTCTTGCAATCGCCAACGAAGGAGTCAAGCATGACGGCGTTTCCACCAAGCCTGGCGACTACGCTCGCGGATCGCATGATGAAGGAGCGTGCAGCTGGTAAGGCGGTGCGTGCACATATCCGCGACGCGTTTGCTCGTGCGGATTTGGGAATAGTTGAGGACAATTTCGTCTGGCCTGGCGAGATTGAAGCGCACGGCGCCGAGCTCCTGCTTGTGACTGTGTTGTTTGACGGGGCTTCGTATCAGTCAAGGGACACGAAAGTGTCCTGGAAAGCTACCAATGCCGTGCCGCATCTAGATCCCACAGGTCATGGCGACGTTGACAGCAAGGTTCAGCAACAACATATTGAAGAAGAGCTCGAGAGTTCCCATCGGCGCGAGACACTTGTTGTGATGGTCCTTATGGTTGAAACGATCGCGCTCTTTGTCATGGTTGGCGTGGTTGCGAGAGGCATGCGCCAGCGAGAGGCGACAGGCTCAGGCAACAGACGCAACCTCTTGAAATCTGTGTAAAATTAATTATATTTTATTTGTAGCAAATGCCTTTATTCACGCGCACGCGCACGCCTCAAGTTATTGTTTTCAACACTATCACACTTTTTTTTATTACACTTTTTTCTACACCTCTAGGCATCCTCTACAACTAAGACTTACTACACCTCAACCTATGCCGCATCAACCCAAGCGAGCACAGCATCCATCAGCGCATCATCACTCTCAACACGCTCTGCCCATCCTAATCCATTGGAGTAGATGGCTCGTGACGCAATGCGACTTGCGACGATACTGGCACGATACGATAAGGGCACGGCGTCCCATCGCTCGGGCTCTTTCTTCACCATGTCACGAATCACCCCCTCAGGGAGGTGAGCGAATAGCGCCGCCTGCACGCCTGCTCGCTGCCACATTTCCTTGCCCGCATCCGGACAGCCTTCGTGAAGCCGCTGCTCAATCAAGTCATGCAAGCGTATGATGGCAGCGCTTAATCGTTCGCTAATCTTCGGGAGAGCCATTCCAGACTTTTCGCGCTCGTCGAACAGGAGCTCAGCTTCCAGTGCCGCCTGCTCCCTGAGACGCTCGAGCACGCCATGCACGATAGACTCCTTGTGATCCACAAACTCCTCCTCCGTCAGAAGCAAGCTGGCGAGAACCTCGAAGCTGCTCGTTGTCACGCCGCTCTTGTTGGCTGAGCTGTCCTTCACCACGGTCACGCCGGCGGTGCGCCACATTGCATCTCGTGCCTCTGGCGTGATGTACAAATTCGCGCCTTCGACGATGAGCGGACAGCACGGCACCTTGCGATCGCTCCCATCGTCGGCGAGGTGGAAGAAGCCACCAACATTGTCGGCATTGATCGTCCCTGGTCTCCCACCGGCTGGCAAGAATGCGTCAGCACGCACCTTGAGAGGGAAGGTGTTGCGGCGTCGCACACCCTCCGGGTTGTTATCCGTTAGGACAAGCACTCCCGTCGGCGACAACGCATTCGTGTCATACTCGGCCAGCGGCAGGCCCGAGTTGACGAGACGCAGCAACTCGCTCCAAGAAAGGCCATTGGGATCTTCCGCCACCGCGGTGCCATCGCACATGCCCACAACCTTGCAGCCTTCGTCTCCGAGGTACATGCGATGCAGCACTTTCAGCGCATTCCCGGCGACGTCGCCGGAAGGACCTCCGCTGAGCTTGACGGTGAAGGGGCGCCCTGTTTCGCTTGGATGCAGCCCACAGCGCCGTAGCGCGATGTCAAGGAACACGGCGACACCCTCGCTCGTTACGCCGTATGTCTTGTGGTTGATCCCTGCGTTCGCCTTGCTTGACATGAAAGATGCGGGAGACGGGTGGCCACGACGCCTCGCCTCGCTGTAGATCCACTCGATGTCCTCTGGAATAATATTCTCATCCGGTCCCAAGAAGAGCAGTTCAGGATGAGATCGCCCACCTGCGTGGCGGTCGACAACGGTCTCGGCGAACGACGCGTGGGGCACGGATAGATCCAGAAGGCTGTTGACAAACGCGCGCACACATCGCCGCGTCACGAGATCCTTGTCCGTTGCCCGATGTGGCTCCACGAGCACGACCGCCTTGCTCCCTCCCTCGGGGATGTCCTTGTTCTTGAGCTGCTGCGCGAGGGCGAGCGTCTGCGCCTCATCGTGGCATCGCTGAAGCTCCATCGCATGGACGTCGCGAGAAGATGGAACGACGAGGCGCAACCCCCCACGCGCAACGTCACGGTAGCGAACGTGAAACCCGGCGAAGCGCCTGCCAGCAACAAAAATTGTCGTGTACGGCTTCTCAGACCCCGCAGCCTTGGGCGACGATGGGTGAAGCATCAACGACGAGTCGATGCGTAGTGCGAGCGCCTGCCTCCCTGGAACGAACACGTTCGTACGCGTGGTGGCGAGTGCACAGTCTGCGATGGCATGCAGCACGCGCCTGGTGGCTGGATCGTCAACCGTCGCCTCCGCTCGCGCTCGGATCGCCTGCACGGTACTTGTGAATGCCTCCTCGCGGAGCCTGTTGGCAGATTCGTCGGGTGCCGATCCTCCAGGTCCGGCGGGATCAAAGCGCGCGAGAAATGCGCTCGCAAGCTCACCCGCGAGCGGAAGAATTTCAGCCTGCTCGAGCATTTCATACACTCGGCTTATGGCAAACTCGTGAGGTCCACCCTCTCTGGCCAGCGACGGCTGCATCGCAGTCGCGAACGCCCACAGCAGCTCCGCACGCGTAATTCCGAGCGGCGTGCAAAGTCCAAGCTCCCAAGCATGGTCGTCGAGATGTTTCGTGCACCTCGCTAGCTCAGAGCAGAAGACGGCGCCGAGCGTTCCTCGCTTGTGTCCTCCTGGGGTTAGAGGTGCGGCATCATCGTTTCGAACAAATGGCCAGCCTGCGGCGGTACGAGGCCACGCGATGGTAAGCGAAGTTACGGTGACACGTGCCGGCTTCCCGCGGATCTTCGCACGATCGTCTTGCAGCGTGACGAGGCGCCCTTCGGTGATATTCAGCCCGAAAAGTCCAACGTATGCAGCGATGCGCTGCAGCGCGAAATCTCCCACGACGTTCGTTGCGGCGACGCGAAGCTTCCACGACTGCGGTGCGCCGTTCTCCCTGACTTTGATTGGTGTTGCGGATGCAATGCTGCCCTCGGTGCCGCGCACCTTGGTCGCAAGCGCGAGCTCGTCCGTGTCAAGGGTGCTATTCGCTTCGTCGAACGAGACGACAGACTCTGGGGAGTAGTCGAGCAGGTTGGCGCACAGCGCCGTGTCCATTGACGTGAAGATGTCAGCCCGCACGAGCTCTCGTTCTCCCGCGCGATGCACGAGGCTTTCAAGCATGGATATGAGCACACCCGGTTCGTCTTGCCCACGAATGAAGGTGACCGTGTCGTCGCGCGGGTCGAAGACGGTTAGATCTGGTATGCACGAGACGACGTGCGTTTCTTCGAGTTGCGAGGAGTTTCCATTCTCGCTTTGCTCTGCGTACACCGCGACCGCCCTGGCGTGCCTTTCCTGCGCTTTCGGGTCGACCCTTGCAAGGTACGCGGGCGGCATTCGGCTTTTCCACCACTTCATCACCTTGGGGAGTAGGAGGGACGACGAGTTATCCGCGGGAGAGCTGGGCGGAGCTTTGATTTGTTGATTGCCGTCATCATCAGAAAGGAGAGCCTGAGGAGGAGACGAGGCGAGGAGTGCCGCCGCGTGCGACGAGGCTGATGAGGACGAGGCTGAGGACGAGGACGAGGACGCCCTGCTGGTGACCAAGGCCAGGCTGCTCCTCCACGTGGAAAAAGCACGGAGACCCGTGGGCAGCAGCGCCATGACACTTCTTGTGCGTTATTTTATTTTTCGGATGAGTGAGCGCGTGTTCGGTCAAGGATCATCCCAGCTGGCGTTTTTTTGGTTCTCTGACGTGGCATCGGGAAAACCCGAAAAACCTGAGTCGAGCCTGCTCGTTTCTGGTAGTTTGGGGATCCACCGTTTAGTCTTTTCTATTTTTCTTGACCCTGGATCTGGTCGAATTTGGCATCTGCTTCAAACTTCAAAGCATCTGCCAGTCTGTGGCATCAAGCATACAGTACATCTTAACCCGGCAGTTTCGTCGAGGGCGTGCGTGGTTCAAAAATCAAAAGGGGGCGTCAAACTCTTGAAAGAGGTGGTTCAAAAGAAAACATCAACCTTTCAAACGATTCCTCAACGATCCCAACAAAGGGTGCAAGCTGGCACTCACGCTCCCTCCCTGAACATCACGTCAAAACGGGAAGGTTCAATACAACGGGAGTTTAGGTCGACCTAAAGACTTCGACCTAAACAGGCGGTCAAATACAGTAGTTTTTATTTCTCAGTTCCGGCGTATCTTAAGTTTTTTTTAAGGGATGCGTATTTATTATCGTGAACGGGATCCTTCCATTAAAAAAAGGAAAGAGGAAAATTCTACATAGTCTATGATAGACAAAACCATCTCTGAGATCCAATGCGATTGATTTGCTGGCCGCGCCCGCCGCGGCCGGCCGGCGGCACCGCGGCCACCTACAGATGAAGATGAGCGTTGAAGCGGGAGCCTTGAATTCAACAACTGTGGAACAACAACGGGACCGCCAGAAGTCCCAGAAGTCCCAGAGAGGAGCCTGAGCAGAGGGACCTCTTGAACCGTGTGTTTACATTTGTGTTTGTACAAGTTTGCGCTGGTCATCTTACACTTTCCCCTTTCAACGCTGACACTCCTCTCGCTCTTACTGCCTTAAGCATTGTCATTCCCTAGTAGGTGTTGGATTTACCTCGCAGCACAGCACAGCACAGCACAGCACAGCACTCGTTACTCATTATCAGTCAGCTTCTTCTTACCTTAAGAAGAAGCACTCCCCTGGGGTTACTCTCGTTCAAAGGCACACCTGGGAGCACGCGGGCCTGAAAGAAAGCAGGCGTTCGATTCGAATAACATCTATCTGTCGTTCGTTCGGATTCGGATATGCCGCGTCCCGTCGCGCTCATCCCGTCGGGGTGCCACAGGGACCTCGCATCCGCAGTCTCCGTCTCCTCATCCTGCTTCGCGTACGCAGCCACGCTAGCCACGTACGTGCACCGCCTCGACGACTTCGGGCTGCAGAGAATCGTCGCGGGGCCCAAGCACACCTGCACGGCGGTATGCCTCAGCCCAGATGGAACCATGGTCGCCATGGCTACGCAAGACGACATGCTGAAGGTGTACGACGTCAGCACAGGCGCGGAAGTTGCTGGACAGCTCGCCAAGGGAATCAGAGTCAAGTACATCGCCTTCTCGTTGCACAACCCAAGGCACGTCATCCTCGCAGCCAACGCCACGCTGCAGATTTGGGATACGGTCAACAACCACGTGAGGTTTGTGTTCGACTGCGAGGGATCACCAATCACCTCGTTCGAGCAGAGCCCAGTCAGGAACGCGCTCATCGCGATTGGCACCGAGTCGGGCAAAATGTTCATCATGGACCTCGAGAAGAAGCTGTTTGCCAGGCCCGCAAAAATGCTTCTCGGCTCCGCGATTGCGTCCGTCGCGTGGGACCTGCTCAGCCCCTCGTACATTCTCATTCTGCGAAAGGACGGAAACCTGAGCATGCGCGACGTGGAGGCGAAAGACGTGCAGAATGGCAGCGAGGTGGCAGCCTTTGCGAAGCTGCCAAGCGGCCAGAGAGCCATCGCCTGGGCTGCCGGTATGCCAGGAACGTTCGTGTGCGCGTCGGAGAAGACGGGCGTGCTGCGAATGTTCAACGTCAGCCAGCCGACGCCCATAGCGCTCGTCAAGACGGGACTTCCAGGAATCTCCTCCGTCAAGTTCGTGGGCAAGACGACGAAATGCCTTCTCTCGTCCGTCGACGGCACGTGCGGCGTCTTCGACGCTGACCGACAGAACATGCTGTGGTCCACCGAGGGAGGGCACACGGAGACGGTGTTCCGGTGCGAGTTCAGCCCCACCAGCGCGGACACGCTCGCCACGTGCAGCTACGACTCCACGGTGAAGGTGTGGAACACGCGCACGATGAAGTGCGAGAAGACGCTCATCGGCGCTTCCGGTGTTCTGTACGGCATTGCGTGGAATGGCGATGGCAACAAGATATGCACCGGCTCGGGCAATGGAACGGTTTACGTGTACGACAACCTCGAGCGAGGTATCGCCACCGCGTCGTACAACATTCACAAGGGCATGATCTTCTGCATCGCCTGGCATCCAAGCGAGCAGCGGCTGATTGCCACCGCGTCGGCGGACGGGCGTGCCTGCGTTGTGAAGCTCGACGACGGAACGATGCATCGCAGCTTCACATACGCCAGCCAGGGTGCGTACGGAGTCGCTTGGGGAGTGCACGAGAGGGAGCACAACCTCCTCGCCGTCGCGCTCGAGAGCGGAACCGTCGTCGTGTACGACGTCGCGCGCACCGTGGAGACGGCAAACTCGCCCGTCTCGGTTCTGAGAGGGCACACTTCCAGGGCGTTCAACGTCGTATGGCACCCTCTCGTTCCCGGGCGACTGCTGAGCACGTCGGACGACAGCACCGCACGTTATTTCAGCCTTTCCGATGGCTGCTTGCAAACGCTGAAGGGGCACACGTCGCACGTGCGCGCGGCATGCTTCCACCAGGAGGTGGCATACATCGCCTACACCGGCAGCTGGGACGCGACGATTCGCAGCTGGGATCTTCGCACTGGAGCTTGCATGACGGTCAGCAACGAGCACCTGGCGGACGTGTACGGCATCGCCACGCACCCCAGGAGGCCGTTCACGATCGCGTCGTGCAGCCGCGACACGACCGTGCGCCTGTGGAACACAACCTGCGACGTTCCCACGATCCCGCTGTGCGCCATGTTCAATGTGCCCGTGGTGGCGGATGCGGCGGAGGTGCTCGCAAGCGAGTCGGCGCCACCGGCGCTCTCAGGTGCCGTGAGCAAGGAGATTCTCGCTGACGCGCAGGTTGCCAAGGGCGTACTGTCACTAGGCAAGTCGCCGTCCGTTGAAGGCGTCGCCGCAATTGCGTCGCTCATGCGGCTGTTCCTGTCGCCGGTGGGATTCGAGGAGCTCTTCGAGGCTCTCGCCAGCGTTGTTGCAGGCGGCAAAGAGGCGGCAGATCTACCGGTGTCTGATGCATCCGAGTGCATGCACTCCGCCACGGTGGTGCCCGTGTTGCTGAGCCGCGCCAACATCGCGGAGTCGAAGGCGCGTGCCATCAAGGGACGCGGCCTGGCTGCGCAGAGCCGCGCGGATGCCATGAAGCAGGCTGCGAACATGCACCTCATGGCGGGCAATATCGAGGGTACGTATACGACACGACACTCTCTCGTACATATGCACATATGCATGTGCATGATGATCCCCAACCAAAACACGACTAACACAACATATGTACACGCACACACACACACACCACATACACGTACGTTCCCACCCCAGGGTACTGTAATTGCATGGCTGAAATCGGCGAGTGGGACAAGGCTCTGCTCGTTGCTCCCGCCGCGGGCATTGAGCTGTGGAGATCTCTGTGCCGCCGCCGCCTCGCAGCTGCCAGGGAGGGTGATGCTCCGGAGGACATGCCAGATGCACTCAGCCAGGCGCCGCTGTACGTAGCCGCGGGCCAGACGGGCTCGCTTGTCGACGCACTTGCGGGAGAACACAGGCTCGACGAGGCATTCCTTGTCGCCTCTGCAGGGGCGCACGGAGCCTTTGGAGAATCCGCCACCGCATCCTCCGCAAGGACAGCAGCCGCTCCCGCGCCGCGCGACGTTCGCCTCGAGCCACTTTCCAGCGCGCCGCGTCCGGGAGCCCTGCCTCCTCTGGGCAAGGTCTCGGCGGCGTCCGGTCCGAATCCAGAGAGCGCAGAGCAGCTGACGCGGCTATCGATGCAGCAGGCGAAGCGCGACCTGGAGCGTGGCAAGCCCATGCTTGCCGCCGCTCGGTGCGCCGCAGCGAACGATCTCGCGGGTGCCATCAGCGTGCTGTACCAAGGCTGCGAGCTCGAGGCGGCGTTCGTGCTGAGCCTCTTCGTCGGACCCGAAAGTCGGTGGGCTGCACTCTACAGCGACATCGCGCGACGCTGCGAGCACCTTGGGTTGTGGAATTTGAGCGTTGAGCTGCTCACGGCGTCGTCGGAGTCACGTTCTGCGAAAGACGTTCCCGAGCGGGCGGCTGCGCCAAGCCCAGGAGTTTACGGCGATGCCAACTCGCTGGTTGCGGCTCGCTTTCATGGCCCGAAGGCGGACGCCGACAAACTTCACTCTGATGTGGGTGCGATGAGCCCCGAGGAGGCGCGCGCATCGGCGGAAAGCTGCACGTCAAACTCCGAGAAGTGCCGTTTCCTTGCGCTCGCGCACGACTCTCCTGCCGCCGTGGCTGCCGGCCTCGCGCACCTGCGAAAGGTTCTCAGCCAGCCAACGTGGCAGTGGGAGGAGGTGAGCGAGACGATGCAGTGGCTTGGCACGCTCGACGCGGAGAAGCTTGACAAGTCGACGGCCGACGAGCTGCTCTGCTACGCGAGCTACCTCGGTGGCCTGAGGGCGATGTGGGTTGGCTATCCCGCGATTGTTCGCTCGCTGCTTGAGCAGTGCCGTCGCCTCGCACGGCAAGGTGGCTTCGCCGAGCCCTTTCCCGTGCAAGTGTCGCTCGTTTCAATGCAGGAGCTTTCCTTCGTTGCGTCGTTTGACGTCACCGAGGCAATCAATGGGTTGAAGGCGGTGGCGGCGGCAAGCAGCACGCCCGCGAATCTCAAGGAGGCGTGCGAGAAGCGAATCCAGCACCACGAGGCTT
Organism: Pycnococcus provasolii; assembly: GCA_938743325.2. Taxonomy (NCBI): domain Eukaryota; kingdom Viridiplantae; phylum Chlorophyta; class Pseudoscourfieldiophyceae; order Pseudoscourfieldiales; family Pycnococcaceae; genus Pycnococcus; species Pycnococcus provasolii. The sequence goes on from OW568862.1 coordinate 1,289,535, forward strand.
TCCTTGCGGCTGGAGGCTCCGCGGCGGCGAAACGCGGCGGTTCCATAGCCACGTCGGAGAGCACCGCGGTGAATCACCAGCCCGTTCCCGCCGCATCGGTTGTTGGGTACAATGGCGCGTCGGCACAGAGTGGCGCACCATCTGCCGACTTTGGGACAGTGGAGGAAACATCGTTCATCAGCGGCAATCGCATCGGGGCGAGCAGCAATCGCATGCCCGTGGGAGGAAGCTACGCTGTTACCCTTTCCGAGGCATTTATGTGGGCGAGAGTCAGCGACTTTGCCGTCGTCGGGGCGCCTGGGAAGAGTTTTGTACCCCTGTAAGGCTGTAATCCATTTTTAAAAATGCAATCACAGTTTTGTTATATGTTGTTACACAACGCGCTGGCGTACGGACCTGCGCGGACCTCCTCCTCCTCCTCCTCCTCCTCCTTCCTCCGCATCTCCATCCTCCGGCGTGCCGGCGGCACGCCGATGCGCAACAGTTCCATCGGGAAGACGCACGGCATCCACGTACACCCACGCCTCGCGTTCGTCGCTCCAAACCTTCTCCAGGCGTTCTCCACTCAGCGCGCAGACGCCGTCGGGATACTCGTCGGTTGTGATCGGTGGTGGCGGAGGCGTCGCCGCACCTCTCTTCCTCGACGCGGCGTCGACGCCATCCCCCGATCCATCGCCCGCCGAGTCGCCACCTGGAATCTCAGCCTCGAGCGGCGCGATACGCGTGCTCTGCACCCAAGCTGGCGCCGTGAGGTACCACGGTCTCGTCCCTCGCGAGCTCGATACTAGCACCGCCTCCTCCTCGCGCTCTTCCTTGCGCTTCTTCTTGCGCTGAAGCGCTTCGTTGTGCCTCCGCAGTGCCTCTCGCGTCCGAAATCGCCTCCCCGTTTCTGGGCACTGGTGTGCCTGGTCAAAGTACAGGGAGTCCACGGCCCAGTCGTGCCGTTCTTTCATCGACGTCTCGTCGAAAGCCGCGAGCTTTGCAAGTGTTGCCTCCGCGGACTCCCTTTTGGGTGCTGTGGTTGTCGTTGTTATTGTGGCGGTGGTGACGGACGGGTCGCGTTGGTGGTGTGGCTGGGCGACGGCAGTCGTGGCTGCCTGGGCAGCAGTGCCAGGCCCGATGACGCCTTGCACTAGCAGGTTGCTCAAAAGGCTTGCAACAGGCGCTGCAGCGTTGTGTGTGATGTGTTGTTGTTGTTGTTGATGTTGTGGTTGATGTTGTTGTGCCATGACATTGTACGTAGGTGGATACCCGACACCCGGCGCCGGCGCCGCCCACGGCGACGCACCCTGAAGCGCAGGCGCCGCCGCCGCCGCCTCCATCTTCGCGAGCTCCGACGCTGGCACGAGCTGCTGCTCGGCCCACGTTTTTCTCACCTTGTCCAGCTTCGCCTTGATGGTTGGGCTCGCGTTGTCCGCGAGGCATCGTCGGTACGCCTGGACGACGGCGTCGGCAATCACAGGCGCGAGCAGCGTTCTGTACGTCTGTCCCACTTCGTCCTTGACATTTTTTAAGATGGAGTCGACGACGTATATTTTGGGCAAGATTTGCGTCGCGGGCGCGGCGGTGATTGCCTGTACGAGCACGGGAACGAGTGCGTGTGCCGCCTGTGATCCGTTTTCGCGCGCGATGTCCGTGAGCAGTCGTATGTCTCGCGCGAGTATGGTGGTGAGCTCCGAGAGGTGTTCTGCGTACGCCTCGACGAGCTCAGCGGTGTCGGACGGTGTGGACGCCATGTGTTGGGATAGGATGTACGGCGGCGGCTGCCACAGAATGAATACGCCGGATGGGTGGACGGACGGCTCCGGGTGGGGGGAGAAGGAAGGAAGCTGGGAGGATGGGGATCCCTCCTAGTAGGACGTCTCGGAATCTATCACTATTTTATTTTAGGGTTTGGGAGGTAAGAATTGGGTAAGAATACGGGTACTGTACTTTTAGGGCTAATTTATCCGTACATAGCAGGTTTGGCAGGGGATCCCCTGTTGCCTGTGGTTTCCTTTTTTTGACTTTTGATTTGGAACCAGTCTTCGTAGTCCTAGGGTAATTTAGTGGTTTGGGGTGTGGTGGTTATTTATTTTGGTTTTTGGGGATACGTCGTGGAACTACTTCTTATAGTGCGTTTGGATGAACGTCGTTTTTATCGGGGGTTTCCCTTTGGAGTGGTTTTGGCTTTGGTTTCGGTCTTTGAGATGCCGGTGCGTTTTCAAAGCCAGAACGGTTCCACAGTGCCGTTCTGTGCTTTCATCGTTGATAGCCTTGCTCTTGGTACCGTACGGACTACGGAACAAGACGCGACGAACTCCAAAACCGCAAGACGGTTATGTGGACCAAAACCTTGTAGAGTGTGGACCAGTAGTCTATGGAAGCGCGCGCGCTTTTCCTTCTCCTCGCCTCGCCTACAGTTCAGTCCCCTCTCCAAGATGGGGCGATGGGCTCCAGAAGTCCAGAGGTCCAGAGGGGAGGCAATGCTTCTTCTAATGCTTCCAATGCGGGACGTTCATGGGGACCTTTTGCTCATGCCCGGGTGCCCGGGTGCGAGGATGAACGTCCAGGAATGCATGAGGGTTGAATGCATGGCGAAGACAGAGTGGCCTCCCCTGCAGGGAAGGCGAGGCGACGCGCATTCACGCATTAACGGAGACGAAAGCAGGCCGGTAAATGCAGGGTAAAGGGCAGTGCAATGAGGCCCCACGCACCGTGCACCGTGCGTGGGGCTCCCATGCAAGCTGGCTTGGCTCGTGCAGTGCAGTGCAGTGCAGTGCAGTGCAGTGCAGTGCAGTGCAGTGCATGCATGCACTGCAGTGCAGTGCACGCGCATTCCTTCGCATTCGTTCGTCCATCCTTGCACCTCCTCGCACTTATCGGCCTCGGCTCCGCGGCCAACCAACTACGCCTCGCCCTGGCCCGAGCACCAAAGCCGGCCGACAGCGCGAGAACCGTCGACGCCTCGTCGAGCGACCCTGCAGACCAAACTCCCTCCCCTCCCCTCCATTACTCGCCCTCGCAACCATGGTGTCGCGCGGCCTCTTCTTCGCGGCGCTCCTCGCCATGTGCGGAACAGCGCAAGGTAAGCTTTCACGCGCGCTGTGCCTGCTGGTGGTTGGGCAGGTGGCGGTGGTTGTTCGGACAGATGGCGGTTGAGGTTGGTGAGGTTGGGATGATCTTACAAGAGAAGTACGCCCTGAAGGCATCCTTTTAAGGGTGCTTTCGAAGGCCACCACTCTCGAGCTCTGCATGTTCTTGAGAAAAAAAAGAGAGGGAGTTGTGTGGTGTGGTGAAAGAGAACTTATTTGCACAAGAAAGAACAACATGACGAGCACTCACACAAACGCAACCTTTTTTTTTCCCCACAAACACAAACTAAACTTTCAGCCGCTGTCATTACGAAGACGTCGGATTTGTCTGCCACTAATAATCTTCTTACTCCCTTTAACACCCAAGTGATGCCCGCAAACATCCCTGCAACTTTGAATACACCAGTTGCTGGATCTCTGGATCACCTTCTCGTTGCTAACGCTAACATTAACGGCCAAGGCACCAACGATGGCCTTTCATCTTCCTGTTCGACGGGGGTCTGTTCGAGTGCCGTTCAGGACACGATTCGCATCTCCGGCAACACCATTAAAATGTACGTTTCGGCGTATGATAATGTGGCCAATTACGTGTCTGGCGGAGATATCAACAGCAACACCTACCTTTCTACGTTTACCATGTACTACTCGATCAACGGAGGTGCTACCGTGACCATTGGAACGTACACGAACGCGCAGGTGCTTGCGAGCACGCCGTTCATTTTCCTTGACAACATGGCGGACGGTTCGTATACGATCAGGGTGTGGTCCCAGGTCAACGCGAAGTCCAACACGCAGGTCGTTGGCACGGATGCTATTGGCACGAAGCCTTTGGCGACGGAAATTGCAACTGACAACACGGACGCAGCAGCGTCCCCGCTCACGCTTACGGTCGTTGTCGACACGACCAAGCCGGTGACGACCATCACGACGGCGATGTCGGCGTACTCCAACGCGGCGACGGGAACCATTGCCTTCACGTGCTCCAAGGCGGTGGACTTGAACTTGTCGGGTGGATTTATCGAATTTTGGACATCCTTTGCGGGATCCGCGTACGTCAACTCCCAGACCGTGAACACCGCGAATGGCGAAAACTCTGGAACGTACAACTACAATCTTGCAGGCCAGACGGATGGCTCGTACACGTTCAGCGTGTACTGCAAGTGGATTGGCAACCGCAAGACAGACAAGAACTTTCGTGCGGTAGCCGACACTCGCGATAACCAAAATGGTCTTGGCGGTTACGTTGAGACGACGACTCCGAAGCCGAGCCTCACGTGGTTCTACGACACCACCGCGCCGGTTGTGGCTGTGCAGGCGGGACCCGGCGTCGGAGGTGCGGCGAGCCTCTTCGCGTACGGCGCTGGCACGACGAGCTTCACCTTCTCGTGCACGGACGAGAACGGACTGGCGTGCACGTACAAGTGCGCGCTTGACGGTAAGGCGACGTCCAACGGGGCGAGCACTACGACGGCATCGAAGGGATACTACTCGTGCACGTCCGGACACACGATCACGCTCGCTGCGGGCGTTACGACGACGTTCCACGTGTACGCGGTTGACCTTGCGGGCAACGAGTCGCCCCTGTCGCCGATGTACGCGTACAGCAACGACAACACCGCGCCGCTCGTCGCGTTCACCAACATGGACAGCGATGTGGTGCTTGATACGACTACCACAGCATCCAACGCTCTTGAGAGCTTCGGTGGATACTACCCGACCCAATCCGATCTGACCGCTGGTGAGAAGCTTAAGGATGGCACGACGGCCGTCTACGCACAACCTATTTCCAGTCCGCAGGTGACGACGGGCAACAGCCCTATCGATTCTCTTCTCAATGTAGTGACCGCTGCCACGACTACCAATGGGGTAACTACCTCGGAGGCCACGTACAGGACGGTGCTCCAGGTGGCGATGGACAAAACAGACCCGGTGTACGACCTGACGAGCAACGGATCGCGCGGTGTGACGGACGGCTACGGCGTTCTGCTTGCGGCGCGTCAGGTGAATGGCGTGACCCCTACTGGCGTCACGGCATACGGTGCGTACTACTACAACGTTCTGCTCAGCACGAACTCCCCCGGCGGAAAGTTCACCTTTACGTGCATTCACGAGGAGATGAAGAACGGCGACTCGGCGAACACCATCGCGACTGCGTAAATGCGCACACATGAGACGTTGTGTCCTTTCTTTGGGGTTTGGGCATACAGTGGAAACTTGCATGATCGACGCGTGCGTATGACTGCTTGATTGACTATTCGGTCAAGCGAGTGATGGCGGCACGAAAGTGGATGGAATATTTTGGTGGGATGATTAGTCATGAATATGTAACGTGCACGTTGCGCGTTTCGAAACCAAGAAAAATACCTTTACATACCATCAGCACAAAACCCGTACTGCAGCGGAGTCTACCTGCTTGTAGGTACGTACCGTCTGCCCGAGCCCGTGCCAGTGCGATAGAGTGCGTGTGAGTAAATGCGCGCCCCCCTCCCCCTCCCGTGGTGGCTCCATGTGGTAATTCCTTAAAAAAGAGAGAGATCTGCCAGCGACTTGCCCCTCCTCCGTCCCGTCCCTTCCTTTCCGGCAGTGCAAGCACTGGTCCGCCCGCGTCCCCGGATAACCCTAACCCTAACCCCGATGAACCCCCGACCTTTCACATCCACCCTGTGCATTAAGGATTCGCCATATACATATGTCCGCCACCGTGCACGCGATGCGCGGCAAGCGGCTCGCGGACGTGTCGACGCCCGCGCTCGTGCTCGCGCTCCCCGCGTTCGAGCGCAACTGCGCGCGCCTGGCGTCGCTGCTGTCGCGATCGCCGGCCGTGCACGTTCGACCGCACGCCAAGGCGCACAAGTCCGCGTCGCTGGCTGCGCGCCAGCTGTCGCAGCTGCGCGAGCACGGCGCTCGCGTGTCTGGCATTTGCGCGCAGACGATCGCCGAAGCTGAGGCGATGGCCGAGGCGGGTACCACCGACAATCCGATCGACGTTCTGCTGTCGAACCAGACGGTGGGTGCGGCGAAGGTGGCGCGACTCGCGGCACTGTCCGCGGACCCGCGCGTTGTTCTGTCCGCGTGCTTCGACGACGCGACCAACGCCGCGGAGGCGAACAAGGCGGTTGGGGACGTGGGCGGGAAGATCGCGGCGGTCGTCGAGGCGGACGTCGGCCAGGCACGGTGTGGAACGCCGACGCCGGAGGTGGCGGCGTCCGTCGCACGCGCCATCGTCGACGAGATGAGCCACCTCACCTTCAAGGGTGTGCAGTGCTACCACGGTGGTATTCAGCACGTTCGCACGGTGGCAGATCGTGGGGCAGCTGCCGGCGCGTCGCACGAGCGCGCGCGCGCCGTCGTCGACGCACTCGCCGCCGCGGGCGTGCCGACGGACGAGTACGTCACGGGAGGTGGCAGTGGAACGTTCGCGTTTGAGCAGGCGACGGGGCTGTACACCGAGGTGCAACCTGGTTCGTACTTTTTCGGAGACTGCGACTACGGCGCGAACGAGTATCCCGCCGACGAGGCGTGCGACCAGAGCATGTGGGTGATGACCACGGTGATCAGCGCGCACCCATCGAACGACTGGGTGGTGGTAGATGCGGGTGCAAAGGCTGTTTCCACCGACTGCGGTCCGCCTCAGGTGTACCACGACCTTCACGCAGAGCCGGCGTCGTCGAGCGACTCACAGCTGACGTACACGTGCGCGGGTGACGAGCACGGCATCGTGAGAAGTTCGGGAGCGTCCGACGCGAAGCTCCCTCGTCTTGGCGACACGCTCTACCTACGCCCAGGACACGTGGATCCGACGACGAACCTTCACACGTACTGGTTCCTCGAGCGCGACGGGATCATTGAGGATGTCTGCGAAGTCAACGCGCGAGGGCCTGGCTCGTAGTTTCACAAGGTAAAAAAAATATTACAACACACGAATCGTACTTCACTCGGCAATGGCGGCGGCGATGGCGCTCGTTGCGGCGCACACTCTCGCTATGGTGGCATCCCACGACGTCTTCGCATCTCCGTCGTCGTGAACGAAACGCAGCATGCCAGCCGCCTGGTCGATGTTTGCGTTCAACCGCCTCTCGAAAATCATGTTTCCAGCAGCCTTCTCCGCGACGCGCGGCTCCACACCAAGCAGGGCGCCAAGCTCTTCGAGTGCGACGCATTTGTACACCATGGATGCGGCGACGATGTTGTGCTCGACGACGCTGCGGCTGAGCACCGTGCTCCCATCTCCCGCCTTGGCGAGCTGGTGAGGCTTGAGCGTGGCTGCGAACGCATCCACGATGTCCGTCTGCAGGAACCGCCCGAGGTGAACGCGCTCGAGGATGGCATGCGAGGCGAGTCGCGACGTGCGCTCGTCTTTGTACAGCGTTGCAAGCACGCGGCTCCTCTGCGGCCCCGCGGCGGCGAGAACGGCACACGCCACCGCCGCCTCGAGCGCCTGCATGAGCTCCGCATCGTCGACGCGAGGAACGTCGCTGGCCGCCTTTCCGTCCTCCTGCCGATCCGACGCGCCTGAGCCGGACGGCAGCTGGCTGAGCTCGTAGTACCGCATCGCCGCCTCGAGGAACCTCCTCTTGGAGTCGAGCACGCGCGCGTAGCACACCTTGTACTGCAGCTCGAGCGCCTTGTGCCTCGGGTCAGTGTTCGCCTCGCCGTCCGTATCCCTTGCGGCGAGCAGGAACGACGCGCGCTTGACGTGCGTTTCTGCGCTGACCGCGTCGTCATCCTCGAGGTACAGCATGGCTATTTTCACGCACGTCGCAAGTTTGTACGTTTCGTCGACGCTGCGCACGCCGCTGTCGAGGTCGATCCCCGCGAGCGCGCGTGCGGCGAGCGACCACTCCTCATCCTCCTCGTGGAGCTTGCAGAGGTTTTCCCTGATTGCAGCCATCTGTTCCTCGAACGAGACGCGTCTCGGCTGAATCCTCTCGAGCGCGAAGTTTGCGAGCGACTTGGCTTGGTCGCGTGCGGCGACTGTGGTCAGCAGCGACGCGAACTGCACGAGGAGCGCGCGTGCGAGCGTGAGCGGTTCGTCCATGACGGCGGTGAGCAGCTGCGACGTCGGCGTGAACACGTCGTCGCATGCTGCGGACATGCAGGTGGCGAGGTGCGCGGCGTATGCGTCAGGCTTCGCTTCGGCGGGAAGCGTGACGAGCGTGGCGTCCATGGCGGCAGGGACTGCGGGAAGGGGGGGAAGGGGGGGGGACGTGCGAAACCCTATTCTGCGCCGACCCGTAGCCCTAACCCTAATATCCAAGTGGGGACCTCCCTTTATCACGTGCCTCTGATAAATTTGGGATGGAGACTGTGATTTATTACCGAGGAACGCACTTCCACCATACTGTAATAAGGTCCACTTTATATTACCAGTTTACCACCGGCTGACCGGTTTGTTCCGACTTCACTCAGCTAAACTTACCATAGAGGGCAACACTGGGATGCGGTCCTCTGACCGGCAAAAGAAGGACTGCTGGAGGCGGGCTCTTGCAATGCGACTTGCATACCTCTACCTGACTTGCAAGGGATGCAATGATGGGCCGACCCTCCGGCCTCCGATAATGCCTTGTGTGCACTGTGCCGTGCGTTCGTGTCATGTGTACCTGTTAGGAAGTCTTCGTCGCTCTTCAGCGTCCCTGGACTTGTCCACCATTTACCAGTAGGTAGAGGGCCGCTCATCAGCCCGGCCCCCCGCGGGTGTCCAGTCACACCGCCGATAGAGCCCGCACTTTCGCAGCGCTGATGGAGTCGTCGCCGTCCCTGATAGCGTCCCTCCGCGAGGAGAACGCGCGCCTCGCGTCGACGTGCAACGAACTCGCGTACCAGCTTGTCATGCACAAAATGCCCGTGCCGTCGTCCGTCGTCGCGGCCGCGGGACACGCGCCGCCGCCGCGCGCATTCCCGAGGAGCATCGTGCTCAGCCCGTCGAGGAAAGGCCTCGGCGCGGCTTACAGCAACGCGACGGCGGCGAGAGAACCGGACGACGTGGCGGCAGCAGATGACAGCGGAAAGGTGACGCCCTTCGCGCAGGCATCGGCGGTTGACGACGACGCCATGCGGTTCCTCGCCGCGCCCACGTCGGGGCTCAGGAAAACGCTGCGCGCACTCAGCGTCGCGGACAGCAGCGTCAGCGACGACGGCGTCGCCGCACTCTGCACCGCGACGGCTGAAGGGAACGGAGAGGAGCCGCTCTGCACGAGCCTCGAGGAACTGGACCTGTCCGGGTGCACGCGCGTCACGGACGCCGCCATTGCTCAGCTCACGCTCTTCCGTCAGCTCGTTGTGCTCGATATCTCGAGGTGCGGCGCGGGAGCCGTGTCCGTTGCCAACACGCTGCGCCAGCACGAAGCGCTGCCAAAGCTGCAAGTATTCCGCGCAGCCGGCGCCGTCGCCACGGACCGCGTGCTGGCGGCGCTCGCGTGCCACGGACGGCAGTTGCGCGAAATCAGCCTTGTGGATGGTGGCGATGCGCTCTCCGACGCCGGCATCGCGCACTTCGCGGTGACAGCCGCGGAAAGCCTGGCTCGCGCCGAGTTTGTCTCGTGCAACGCCGGCGATGCCGCCGCCACGGCGCTCGCAGTTCACAGCTCCAAGTTGCAACGACTCTCCCTACGAGGATGCAAGGCGGTGACGAATGCCGGTGCCTCAAGACTCGCCAAGGCGGGTGCGCTCCGCGAGCTCGACCTCTCTGGTACTTCGTGCACATCCGCCGTCATGGATGCGCTCAGTGCTGGCAACGCACCTCTCGAGGCGGTGGCCCTCGGCGGAATCGTGGTGACGGAGGCGGAAGCTGCTCCTCCTGCCCCTGCCCAAACTGCAAAACCACCAAAGCCTTCGACGGCTACAAGCCAAGTCTCACGCAAACTGGAAATGCTCGTCGACGAGCCTGAACTTGCGCGCCCGGTTGCAACAACGCCCGTGCGGCGCAAGCCCCCACCTCCGATGGAGATCCGACGTTCTCTCGTGGGTGGTTTTCAGCGCGTGCAGTGGGTACGCGCGCCGGGACCTGGTGCATGGGACACGACATCCCCGCGCACTTATTCTCAGTCCGCGTCGATTCGACGAGGAGGTGGGGCAGCGGTCGATACCGATTTCGTCTCAACAACTCGAAAGGTGATGCACAACGCAACCGTTGGTGGTGCGAGGCGGTGATTGAAGTAAATTGTTAGTAAAAAAAAAGTCTTTACAGTGCGCCGAGTGGCTCATCGTCCATCGATTCCGCGTCCACCACCTCTTCCTCCCCGTCCGCCGCCGCGTCCGCCGCCGCGTCCGCCTCCCCGTCCGCCTCCCCGTCCGCCGCCGCGCCCGCCGCCGCCCTCGACACGCCTCCTCTCGACTTCGTCGACGTTGTCAACGACGTCGTCGGGGACGCGCATGTATTTGATTGTGTTTCCTCGCACGTAGCACTCTTCAATTTTCCAGAACCTGTCCCCGTCCTTGGACGTGAGTATGACGTCTTTGAGGTGTAGGTTCATCCAGTGGTCGCAGCTGAGTAGCACGCCGTTGTACGTCTCCCCGTTTTTGAGTTCGACCATCATGGGCTGCGAGACAGCGGTCTTGAGCAGAGAGAGCGGGAGCATGGCTGACAGGAGCTGTTCTTCCGAACGACCAAGAATGAGTGCCAAAAAGGATGGAGAGAGGGAGAGGCGGCGGAAACGGAAACCCAACATGCAAATCCCGCAAGGAGAGAGGTAACCCTAAACCCTAAAACCCCTAACCCTAAACCCTAACCCTAACCCTAACCCTAACCCTAACCCCTCCCCCCCTCGGATCTCCGTTCGTTTCCCCTTCCCATTTTCTTTTAAGTTTTTTTTCATCGACGCATTTTCCCCACCATCACGCACGCCCTTGGCCATTCCGCTCATTGTGAACTCTCTGTCGCGTTCCAGGGCTCTTCATTCCACTCCACGTGTGTTTGTCGTTTCTGACTTTCTACTGTCTTCTCTGTCGTCTTTGTTATGGGAAATTGCTCATCCACCTCCACCTCTTCCTCTCGGTCGGCAAATGTCGGTGGTTCACTCGTCGTGTCAAACGTGAACAGCGAGTCTGAAAGGGGGGAGCGGTCACCGGCGACGGGAGCAGGAGGGGTGCCGCGAGTCAAACTCGTCCTGCTTGGGGACACCTCCGTCGGAAAGTCGTGCATCGCACTCAGGTTCGTCAGAAAAACGTTCGACGAAAGCTCGAAAGTTACCGTCGGCGCCGCGTTCATGGCGCAAACAGTCAAGGTGGATGACACAACCGTGAAGTTTGAAATCTGGGACACCGCAGGACAGGAGAGGTACGCAAGTCTAGCACCCCTGTACTACCGAGGCGCGTCCGCGGCGGCGGTCGTATACGACGTCAGCGAACCGAGCTCGTTCGAAAAGGCGAGGTATTGGACGCGAGAACTGCAGAAACACGGCTCAAACGGAATCGTTCTCGCGCTCGTTGCAAACAAAGTTGACCTGCCGGAAAGCGCGCGTGCAGTAACGCGCGAGGAGGCGGAGAAACTCGCCGCAGAGGAGGGAATGATGCTCTTCGAAACGTCTGCGAAAACAGGCGACGGAATACAGGAGTGCTTTGAGCGAATTGCCAAGGCGTACGTCGCGCAGTAAAGCCTCACAATCAAAATCCAAACAGATGTAAAAAAACAGACAATTTCCAATCAAAATAACAATTCAGCTTCAGTGCACGTCAAAGCTGGCGGCGCATGCTCGAAAGATGCGCTCCTTGTTCTCGTCCATGGTGTCATAGCGAGCGCTAGCATTCAGCGCATAGACGCGCTTACCGTTTTCCTCGAAACTGGGAACGGCGCAGCAGAAATTTTTCCTTCGAACGTCGTATCCACTGCGCGTGACGGTGGTGCTCGGAAAATCAATCAAATACACGTATGGCCGATTCTTTCGTCCCGTCGCTATCCATCTCACCTTAACTTTTCTGTTGGGCACGAGCTCAAGCCGTGCATCACCAGCCGCCGGACCGTTGCTGTATGCGGCCGAGGGACTAATCAACTGGTTGACGACGGAGGTGATCCAACGCTGCCACTCCGTGCTCAACTCACTTGCAGGAACGGGCGGCGGTGGACTGCTTGCGTCGCTGTCTTCGCCACTTTCACTCGGTGGGCTCGTTGGCGGCGCAATCTCTGCGTCGAACACTTCCACCTGTATCTTGTCAGACGTGTTATAATCTGAAGTGTATGTGTGTGTTGTATTGTTAGTCAAGACATAGTCTGCTTCGCGCCAAAGTGACGGCACGAGACAAAGCACCGCGCGTACCTGCGTAGACAAGCCCAGGTCTCTGTGCTATTGAGTTTCATGTATGTGAGGTGAGTGTTTGTTTTTGAAGAATGAGCTGAAACTATGCATGATGGAACGTAGACGTACTATTCGCGCGTCCAACGTATCCCTTCGGGTAGAGGAAGCTGTAGTCGATATCGTCGTACGTCGAGAATCCGCCAAGCTGACGCAACTTGGGCAAGCCGTACGCTGCGAGCACGCTGTTGACGATGGTGATTCCGTCGTCGGTTCCCAGAAGCGCCGAGGCTGGTTTGGCGTTGATGTTGAACACGCCGTTGCCGATCGTCAGAAGTCCGAGTGCGGCTGACCTCCTGCTCGTTGTCGTGTGGTGTTCTGAGCAGGCTCTGACCGTTGCGTGCCCGCGAGCACTGGACGCGTGTCTGCCTATTCGCTGCGTGAGCATAAAACACTGCCGCCGCGCACCACAACATGTGTATTCATGTATTCGCACATGCAAAGACATTGTCGCCCACGTAATAAACCTTAAATTATTGACAAAAACCAATCCTGTAATCCGGATATCAACTACGGGTACCACTATCCATAGAGGAGAGGATCAGGGGATCAGCTATGTAACCCTAACCCTAACTCTAACCCTAACCCTAACCCGTCGCTTGGATGGGATGGTAACCTGTCCTTCATTATTCTTGCTTCTTCCCTTCCCAGGTTCAACTAACTGTCTGTCAGACAGACTTTGGTGGGCCACCCGCCACCCCACGTTGCCGTTGCGAGGGAAACAACCCGGGCAGCCGGGTGCGAGAACCGGACTTGCCAAGTCTTGCCGAGTCTTGCAGGGGAATGCAGGCCTTGGAACTCGCCATTTTGTCTTTGATATGCAAGAGCTCTTACAAAACCTCCCAACCTTTGATGACCTCGTGCTACCGGAGGAAGCACCTGCCGCCGCAGCATGCAGTATGGCTGACTTCCAAAACCTCTTCAAAGATGAACTACCACCTTTGCCAAGAGTACAGTCTCACCACTCTCGTGGTTGCACGAGCCAAGACGACGACTTTGGTGACCTCTTGAACGAGGAAGGACCAGCAAGTATATCACCACCACCTCAACAGTCACGAGACAACATAGGAACTTCACTGCAGCATTTGCAAGAAAACCCTACCTCGTCAACACCACCCGCCCAGCGTCGTGCCGTGCGACGGGAGGAACGCAGGCTTGTGGCAAGTGGTCAGCAAGGTGGTGCAACAGCACCACCAACAGTACCAGCACCATCAACACAACAAGACTATGGCGCTTCTGCTTGGCTTCCAGCGGCGTCGGTGCAGTACACTACGCAAGCCACAAACACAGCTCTGACTCTCGCCTTGGCTTTGAACTTCTATGACGCGATGACACTCTCGCCGGCACCTGGAGCTGCACCATTGGCGGATCCCTTTCTGTGCTACACTGGAGTGCAGAGTGCGGCTGCACGAGCGTTGGCTGCGGCAACTTTGAGGCCACCACCTGCGCCGCTGCCACCACCGCCGCCACCACCACCACCACCTATGTCGTCCGACGCGTGGTTAGCAGAAGCGGCACGTGTTGTGGGATCGCCCGAGCAAGTAGCAGCAGGCCTTGGTACGACGACGGTGCATGGGCACACTGGCATCACCCAAAGGCGACGTGATCAGAACCGCCTGGCACAACGGCGGTGGCGAGTGAGGCAGAGGGCGCTGACGCAGATCGAGAGGCAGAATACGGAAATGAGGATTGAAATCGAAGAGAACGAAGAGAAGGTGGTGCCCCTTCTGAGGCTCCAGCACCGCGTGAAAGTCAAGCATATGCGCGCGCATCGCGAGTCCTTGGATAAAGCGGAGAAGTTGTTGAGAAAGTTTCGCTTCTTGCTCAAGCGACGCATCCCCTTGATGGGAGGATACACGACGTCGCCTTCTGCGGTGGTCACGGAACCTAAACTTATTCGTACGATACACGATACGATTTGAGGTGGAAGTTGATAACTATTAGGGAGAGCTCTTTTCTGAAGTAATGTTTGGGGAGGCGTAATGGTAGGTTGCTTGCTTATTTCAATCGTGTAACCTTGTCGTCACAAAACAAAACATAAACAATCGAATTTGGCACTGTATGTAGTTTATCCTTCGCTCTGGCCACCTGCTCTGGCCATGCTGACGAGTGCTCTTTCTCTGACCACCTTGCAGACTACAGTACAACGTGTACAACACCGTGACGTGAGTGCTACTGTGCTAACCTTGCAGACAACACCGTGTCACCGTGAGTGCAGCAGCGAGTGAGCGAGGAGTAGGGGCACTGGCAGACTGGGAATCGTAGGTAGCTTTGTTGCCATGCTAGTCTAAGAACCTTATGTATTAGCTTCCGGAAACTAATAATGCAGGCCCCTTGAACTTTCCCACCTGCTGACCTGGTAATTTTATTATTGCACTCCCCCTTGCGGCCGCTCCCAAAAGCTTGCCCCTTGCGGCCGCTCCCCTTGTGGCCTTGCATGGTTCGCCCTTGCATGCTTCATGGCCCTTGCATGCTTCATTGGCTTCCTTGCACGTGGCTGATCAGTCAGTCAAGCTCGCTTCGTCCTTGCTCTCCTTGCTCATATTATTCCGTGGGGCCACCTACAGTAGGTGGTGGGACACCACCGTACCATATTTGGTTGTCGGAACTTGTTTGCGCATCCCCGTGATGGCGTCAGATTTGTGATGACCACGCCTTTATGCGTCAACATCATTGTTTGCTTACCCTGCTCATATGCCTACTGCCCATCGCATCTCTTGGAGGGTGGGAACGAGGAGAAGAGGAGGATGCAGACACGTGTGCGAACAAGCATAACCATGACAAGGGTGAGCGCCTGTGGTCCCTCGCGCAATGGGTCGACGCCATGCCGCAAGCTCACGCCAAACACCTGCACGTCTCCTCGCAACGAACCGTACACGAAAACGGCGTATTCACGTCGCAGCGCGTCGATACCGACGACGATATCGTGCGCATACCCATCAACGCGTGCTTGACGGCGTCCAGTGTCGCGAGCAAGGTGAACGGGCCCGTGCGCTTCGTGCTCGAAGGACGCGCGGGAAAACATGCCGCGAACGCGCTCATGGAATCCGTTGACGCGGCACTGGCGATGCACCTGCTCCACGCCGCCAATCTCAAGAAGACTGCAAACGTCGGTGAAGACGGAAATGTCGCCAAGTGGCTGGGCATGACGCCGACGAGCATACGCACAGTCATGTCGCTCACGCCGAAAGAGCTCAAGGCTCTGCAGGGGAGCAACGTCCTCGCCTTCCGCGAGCAGGTTTCTGCGACGTGGCGGGAAGTGTACGAAAGCGTCGCCGTGCCTCTCACCAACGCGGCGCCATCCACCTTCCCACCAAAGCGTTTTGAGCGAGCGCGATTCCTGTGGGCGATGCGAGCAGTGTGGTCGCGTGCCATCGACGTGGATGTCAGAGACGCGAGTCGTGACCAGCCTAGCACGCTGCGTGCGCTCTGCCCACTCGTCGACATGATCAACCACGACGCGTCGAGGCCGGTTGACGCCTTTGTCAAAAACGGCGTCCTGCACCTGCGCAACCGCGGTGCGCCAATCACGGCGGGAACGGAGGTTCTCGTTTCCTACGGAAATAGGTCGAGCACGGCGACGGCACTCGTATACGGCTTCATCGAGCACGACAACGTGCATGATGCTGTGGACGTTCTGCTCGAGGCTAGTGAGGGGGCTGCTGGTACGCCGCTCGCGCGTAGGCGCGAGTCGCTGCTTCGTCGCGCGGGCGTGCTGTCGAGTGCCAGCGACGGCGAAGATGCGAATCAAGGAAACCTTGAGACGCCGCGGTTTTTGGCAAATAGCCTGGATCCACATCTGGTGCTGACAGCACGCCTACGCGTGGCGACTGAGGAGGAGCTCGACGATGCAGAGCAAATCGCGAAGACGAGCAAGCGCGGTGCGCGCGCTCTGCTTGGTCCGCCCGTGTGGCGCGCCGGTCAGAGCAACGACGCACGCGCGCGAATCACCCTGCTCGACGCTGCTGATGCGCTGCTTCGCCGGTACCCAGGCACGGTCAATGACGATGACGCGGCCATGAGCACGGCTCTTGCGAGTGAATCGCCAGGCAAGGTGCTTGCTATAGCGCTGCGCATGAGCGAGAAACGTGTGCTGCTCGCCAGTCTCGACCACGTGCGTGCGGAATTCAGCGAAGAGGGCGCGGAGGATGCGTGCGACGCGCGATTTGGTGACGATCTAGCGCGAATGCGATGCAGGAAGCTATCCAAGGCTGGCGCAACGTGGGCAGGCCCTGAGGCACCGCGCTTCGACGTCAAGTTTCGCAAGGATGAAGATGGCAAGGCGGCGCGCCCTGGTGAGGGTGTGCGCGTGCGCGTCGTGTCCTAGAGACTGTATTGGTATATGTAGGAATACAAAATTAATCAGCACTGATTTTACATAGAGATGTACAATATATTCACATTCATATTCATTTTTGCTGGACAGCTGGGAGAAGAACCTTGTGCAAAATCTCCTCCTCCTCGAGCGCGTACGGAGCGACAAAGAACCATGCACGCGCAAGCATGTCGCGTGCAGTTAGCCTGTCCTGTGGAGTCCACCTCATCGCGTCGACGAGCATGCTGCGCAAACGCCCGTATGACCCACCGCGGCGTCCGCGCAGGAGATGGCGCGCACGCACGGTGCGCGACGCTTGCTCGTCGACGTACGACTCCTCGAAGCCAAGGTCTAATTTTCCGTAGTCGGGACATACGCTGAGCCTCTCCTCCTCCGTCGGCGATGGAGCACCGAGCATGCCTGCGACGAGCACGAGCTGGTGCACGTCAGCCTCGCCTTGGCACGGCAGCCGAGCTCGCGTGTCCGCCACCTCGTGGCAAACGCAAGCGGCAGCCCACACGTCGTTGCCAGCGCCATACCGCCTGGCGCCGAACAGCAACTCCGGGCTGCGGTACCACCGCGTTCCCGCGGCGGTGGGTGTGACGGCGCCGGTCGCCTTAGAGACGTCGTCGTCGGCACGTCCGCCGTGCTGTAGCGGCCTGGCAAGGCCAAAGTCGCAGAGCTTTAGCCTACCCGTGTGCGTAAAGAGAAAGTTCTGCGCCTTGATGTCGCGGTGCAAGCACCCGCTGGCGTGCACGTGTGCCGTAGCACTGAGCACCTGCATGGCAATAGCCTTTGCCGCCGCCTCGGAGATGCCGCTCGTGTCGCGCTCGCTGCGCTTCACGTGCGCGCGCAGCACGGTTCTCAGGTCCACCTCGCAGTGCTCAAGTGCAAGCGCGATACTTCTTCCTACCGCGAACGTCTCGTGAAGCGTCACGACGTGCGGGCCTGCGCACGCGCGCAGCGCGTTGACCTCGCGCGTGAGGTTGTGCGGCAGGCATAGGTTTGCCTCCTGTCCGCTGTCCGCGCAGACAGTGCGCACGAACACCGTCTTGACGGCGCGCAGCGTTCCCGTGGGCAAGTGCACGGCACGCCGCACGTACCCGAATGCGCCCGCGCCAACCGTTGCGACGAACGTGTAGTCTGACGTGGGGCTGGGCGCGGCCGCCTCCATCGCGAGCGCAGCTGGCGGAGAGGAATGGCAGATGGGCCAGAGGATGGGCCTGGCCGATAAGCCTTGTCGACAGAAAAATAAGGTCGCGTTGGTTTCGGGTCTATTTTCCGGTTGCATTCCCCACTCAATTCCCCCCGATCCGGCGACCCCCCCCCCCCCCCCCCCCCCCCCCCCCCCCATGCGAAAATCAGAAAACAACGAGGGAAAAAGACCGGCATTCCCCCAAAGCCTGATAATTTTCCCTTCATAACGGCGATCCCCGTTATAAATTAATGGCGCCGCGGCCGTCAGCGTGCGTGCGTTCTATCAACGCACTCTATGGGCTATTGAAGAGGACACATTGGGCAGCCACCTGCGAGAAACCCCGTCTTTATCCGACCTGAAACGGACATGTATTCGTTGATCTCCGTATTATGCCGTATAACGGGAAATTTGGTCGGGGGAAAGGGAGTTTTGATCAGATCCCGACCAAATTTATGGTTATACGGCCATTATGCAAAACGTCGATAACTTCTCCGTTTCAGGTCAAAACAAGAATTGGTTTGTGACTGACAGTAGCTCTATGTGTGCTGTTCAATAGCCCATAGAGTGCGTTGATAGAACGCACGCACGCTGACGGCCGCGGCGCCATTAATTTATAACGGGGATCGCCGTTATGAAGGGAAAATTATCAGGCTTTGGGGGAATGCCGGTCTTTTTCCCTCGTTGTTTTCTGATTTTCACATGGGGGGAAGATGAGTGGGGAATGCGATGGGGAAATAGACCCGCGACCTTATTTCCAAAATCGGGCTTCGTCGACAAGGCTTATGGGGGGAGGAGGGGAGAGAGGGAGAGGGCTATGGCGTAGAGCAGTTTGGTTGCCATCGCGTGATGTCAAGCTCTCTTTATCATGTCGGGATAGAGCTAAGTAGCTCGGCCTGTACAGAGCATTCACCGTGTCAGTTTTTCGGCCATTTTCGGCGCGAGCTCGAACTCATCAGTCAGTCAGCCAACCTCCGTAAAATTTTATCGTTTGTCCGTTTTTCGCAAACTTCCCAACCTGAACGGGCCTCTGGCCTCCGCCTCTGTGCAATGATATAATTACATACAAGTCCTTTATACATGGTCGTCGTCGTCGTCGTCGTCGTCGTACACGTGGTTGGCGGCGCGCGTTTCTCTACTCGTCGGTTCCATCACGTTGCTGCACCTTGTGCATCCACGCTCTCACCTCATCCGGAGCGGAGTTCGGCCTGACTTGTCGCATCTGCACCCGCGACCTTTGCGACCGCAGCCCGTCCTCACCGCCCATCGAATCGCGCAGCACATCCGCGTCACGGAGCGACATGCCGCACGTCGCGCGGCCCGCATCGGCGCCCATGCGCGCAGCGTGCTCGGGTCTGTATGCGCCGTCGTTCAAGCAGAGGTTGATGACACCCTCTTCCGCGAGCCTCTCCATGAGAGCCTGCTCCGCCTCCCAGCTGTGTACGGGCGTGCCAAAATCACGCTTGCCGAAGCCGTTGAAGTAGTGGTACTCAATTTTCCTTGGGTCACGGACGTGCGAGAGCACGCGCTGGTTGGATCCGAAGCCGTAAACGTCGACGGATGAGCAGACATTCAGCATGATGAAGATGGCAACGAGGCCGCTCGATGGCACAGCGCCGCCATTGAACGGCCCGCGTCCGCTCGCGCAGAGTCGAACGCGGTATCCGACGAGAAGCCGGCGAGTGGCGGCTATGGCATGAGACGTTATCAGCATGGTGCCACCCGCGCGCGACCGGTAGAACCTGTCCACGTTCATGGTATGGGACAACTTGGCAAACTCTTTGAGAGATACGCGCGAACACACGAGCTTCGCGCCATTCTCGAGCGGCAACCTCGGCTTTGAGTTGTAGCCTCCAACGCAGACATCGCGCCCGAGATCTGCCACGTATTTCGTCTCGCCGCAGTTCAAGTCTGTATGAACAAAGTCGCTTCCGAGAGCATACCGCTCGCTCCAGAGCAAGTTGAGCACGCGCACGGTCGTCTTCGAACCAACGTGCGCCTCGAAATCCTTAACGGGAGCGTGATTGATGCGAACGACGACTTGGTGCGAGTCGATGGCGGTACCATACTTGTTCGCCTTGAGCAGCCCCGAGTTTCCGACGACGGCGCATCGCCTGTTGGCGAACGGTTCGAGCGCTGTGGACCCGTTCGCTGGAAGGTGCCTATGCAGCGATCTGTTGAGCAAGGCTTGTCGCCTGCCGCTGACGACGTCAACCGCGTTCTCGGCGTGCAAAAAGACGTCTTTCGCGTCGAGCGCGACACGCTTGCCTCGTTTGAACGGCAGTCGTACGCTGAGTCCCTCCAGTGGTGGCACGGGCGCGTCGATGCCTTGCGGACACCTCCGGAACTGCGCGGCGCCGTTCACAACCGCAAGGCGCCCCCACCTTTGCGACGGTCTGTCACTTGAGTCCTCGTCGTCGCCGTCGCCAAGCGTGTGCGTGGTGGGCCGCCGATTATTTAGCGATATCAGCGCGCACGTGGCGATGAGCACCCACAGCGCGCGTCGCGGCAGCGTCGCGGCGCGCGTCGCCGGCAGCGGCAGCGTCGTGACGTGCCGCAGCGTCGCCATGTCTGGCCGGTCTGGCCGGTGGTGAGTGACGGTGTGAGGAGGTTGAAGAGGGAGGTTGAGCGTTGGCAGCTAAGGTGAAGTTCACGGTCTGCGTGGTGGTGATGGCTGGTAAGTTGAGTAGAGTTGAGAGGCGAGAGGGAAAGACAAGTTCGTGACATGGACCCCCTCCCCCCCTTTTTAACCGTTTTTCCCCGCCCTAATTAGTCTATGCCCGTCATGTTCTTCAGTTCCAGTTCCAGTTCTCCCCCGAAACCCGCCCGCCCCTCGTGTTCGTCAGCTCCGCCGTGCTCAAGCGCATCGTCGACTGCTTACGACGCCAAAAGCAGAGCGTGCGCACCGCCAAATCACGGGCCGTACGCAGATGCGGAATCAATTGGTCACGGCAGTAGTAGCAAGCGATTGCCACCGCCACGGCGACGATGAAGAAGAAGAAAGTCACTTGGGCACGAGAGTTGTCGTCGTTCGAAGGCATGTTTCCGTCCGACACGTAGAAGACATTGTTGTCAAAGGATGGTGGCTCTGGAGGTTCACCACTCGGCATGATAGGTGCTGGTACTGGCACGTCTTGTTGTTGTTCTTCAAGCCCGCCTCCGTAGTGCTCCTCAGCCCTGAACGGGATTTCGCGCCATGCCGTATCATCTGTTTTGTCTTCCGCCGTTGTTGTCAAATCACCAGCAGCAGCAATGGTAGCATCATCATTATTATCCTGTGCCACCTCTTTCACCTCGTTCGGCTCGTCGTTGCCACCAGCAGCTGCCTCAACCTTGTCGAGAATTCCCGGCTGTTCGCTGAGCATCGCATGGTACGTAGATTGAATTTGTTCGTCAGTCATCGCCGAGCTACCCGTCGTCGTGTTTGTTGATCTGGCAGCTAGCTCATTGATCATCGGTGGTGGTGGTGGTGCAATTGTCTGTTGCACATCATCACTGCTGGTGGACAAATGCGATGGCGAATTGGTAGTCGCAATAGTAGTATATGCATCCACCGCCTCCTTTGGTTCTTTTGCGTCCTGTTGATTGAGCCATTGCTTGAGCGCATCGTCGACGCTCTCTTTCAAATGATGCTCAGGTGATTGCAGTTCTCCCCCCTCCTCCTGCTGAGCTGGAAGAGGCTCCGCCGCCGGCACATCCACCTCCATCTGCAGCTGTGCCATCGCCACCTTGATCAGGCTATTGTGCGTGTCGAGTAGCGACAGCACCACGAAGAGAACCACGATCGCCAGCATCATCATCTTCCTCATCGACGCCATCTAATTGTAAAAACGTCACTGATGCGTGCCGCAGGGTAGGGTCAAGGCCTGCAATGGGGCGAAGGGAGGGGGAGGGGGATGGAGCGCCCGAGGCTGCGCCGGACTCTTTTCCCCTTATGTGGGGATCCGTCGCTGAATTATAAAAAGTTTCTATTAAGCGGCAATCTCGCTCGCCGGTCCGTGCGGCCGCGACGGCGGTCCACCGCGCAAGGCTGCGAGCGCACGCAGGCGCACGGGTGCCTCCGCCGGCGGCACGTCCTCCTCCTCGCCATTCGCGTCGACGAGGCGGCACGCGCCATCCGGGAAGAGGATCTCTTTCGACCCGCCAACGAAATGGGCCTCCGCCTGTCCGCCGGGGAAAAAATAGAGCTCAGGTGCGCCGTTGCCGCTGGAATTTGATGCATGCCACGTACCTACTTCAGCGTAGTAGTACTCAACGGTGCCGTCCGTGCGCTGCACCTTCAAGTCGCCGTTCGTGAAGCCCACAACCATCCCGCCGTCCGCACGTGTCTCCTTCACGGTGCCGTTGGGGAAGCGAACGACGCGAGGCGCTCGTTTCCCCGAAGGTGCCGCGGGTTCTGATGCACGTAGAGGCGACGCCGGGCTGGCGGAAGCCTTCGCGGCGATTGCACCGGATGATGACGTCGTCGACATCGACATCGTCATCGGCGCTGACGACGTCGGAACCTCCGCCACCGAGCGACGCTCACGCCTTGTCGCGGCGTCCGCCGCCGCAGCCGCACGCTCCTCAGCCGCAAGCTTTGCAACGCCCAGCCTCCTCACCTCGTCCTCGAGCTCGTTCACGCGAGACGAAAGATCGCCGTTCCTTGAGCGCAGACGCTCCGTCTCCATCTTGTGACGTCGATCTTGCGCACGTGCGGCAGACTTCACCTCCTCCAGCTCCGTCGTTGCACGCTCGAGCTCCTCTCTTCCCTTCTTGGTCGTGAGCTGAGCATCCGCCCACTGGCTCTGCTGATCAAGAAGGCGACGCTCGCGACGTGCAAGTTTGTCCGCCGTCGTCTTCGCGTCCGCAGCCGCCGCCAATGCCGACGCAGTACGTTCTGCCTCCACCTCGAGTGCCTTGGCGTGCTTGGCGCGCTCACGCTCGAGCTCCGTTCGCAAGGCGAGGCTTCGACGTCTCTCCTCCTTCGCCACACGCTCCGCCTCCTCAGCACGTGCACGCAGCTCTGCCATTTCCGCCGCCACTGCCGCGGTATTATGCTGCTGCTGCTGCTGCTGCGGCTGCGGCTGTGGCGGCTGAGTCGCGTCAGCACTGCGTCGCATCGTCCGCCGCCTCGTACTTGCCGTCGCTCGCCGGCTCGCGGAAGCAGCTGGGGTTGGCTCAGCGTAGAAGAGCGAGCGAACGAGCTCGGACGGCGGTGCTTCCTGCACTCGCACTGCAGCGGGTGATGCGCCATCAACGTCCTCTTCCCACATATCCTCGTCGTCCGCGCTGGCTGGCGCCGGCGCTCTCGCTATCTTCCGCAGGCTGTGCTGGTGCTGGTGCTGGTGCTGGTGCTGGTGCTGGTGCTGCTCGTCACCCTCTCCCCATAGCGGATTGTCCGTGCTGAATCGCGTTCCATTCGGCGTGTCCGTCTTCGATGCCCAAGCATGCTGCTGAGGTCCCCCCCGAGGTTCCCCCGAAGGCTGAGGAGCGCCAAGCGACGCCGCAAGCTCGTCCCACAGGTCGTTGCTCTGAGCAGGAGGTTGCGCGTGCTCGCCGCCCGCGTCGCGCGCGCATGCCGCCTCAATTCGCTCGAACTCATCCAGCTCCGGCGTCTTTGACTTGACAGGCTCGTTGTCCGAGACGACTTCCTCGTCACCGAAGCCGTAGTCTTGAGCAGAACCGGCAAGGTGCATCGCCGCGTAGCTGGTGTGCTGCTGAGGCTGGTGGTGTTGCAGCTTTTGCCTTGACGCAGGTGGAGGCTGTCTGTAGCCGTCTTCGTCGTGGTAGCCACTGTCCACCTCGGCAGGAGCGGCGTAAGCGTCTGCAGCATATGCCATATCTTGATAACGGTACGTGTCAGTGCTGTGGCTCACGCTTCGGCTGACGCTGGACGGCGACACCTCGAGCGGCACCTCAGGCCTAGGTGGCGTGTAGACATTTGGCTGCTGCTGGTTGGCGTTCGCCGTGGCCCTTGCCGTTGCGGACGAAACGTCGGGCGACCTGGGCACATCTGCACCTTTCCCCGCCGTGCGTCCAGAGTCCACCTTGGCCTGCACGGCCGGCACGTGCACGGCAGCCGCCTTTCCCTTTCTCGGTATGACAGTGAGTTTATTTCTCGACCCTTTCTTAAGGAACGGCCTTGGCGACGGCGTGTCCACCAGTTGAGAAGCCGCCTCCATCTGGTTCGTCGTGTTGGCGAGAACTTCGGAGTTACCTTCAGCGACGTTGATGTGCAGCTTGGCCGTCTGCTGCGTTTGTTGCACTAGTCTCGGCCGGTTATCCTCCGGCGTGTTCGTGACATCGGGCGAGTGCGAGAGCGACGCCTCGAGGAGTTCCGAGAAGGACGCGACGCCACGCACGGGCGTCGCGTCTATGTCCTGTGTGCTCAAGGGTTCCGGGGAACCTGTGTGCTCAACAACAACCGATGCCATCACTATTGGCTAAGCTAAGAGCAGCCCGCAAGCGGTAACGAGATAACTACGATATGGGTGGTGGTGTGCGTGATGTGATGTGATGGAGTGATGGGAGTGATGGGAGTGTGAATAGTTTTTCCCGCCGTCTTCCTTCTCTCTCTGATAGGAGGAGGGGCGAGGGCGAAAAGCAGAAGCAGATGAAGAGCGGGAGGGAGGGAGGGATGTGATGTTCTTTCTTCCCTTCCCCTTCCCGCGTTTTCTCTCCCCCCCCTTGGCGTTCTTTTTCCCCCGTGGTTCATTCGGGATCCCTCCCAGGTCGGAGTTCCGTTCCAGATCCTCGTCCTTGGGGGTTAGGGTTTCTGGTTAGGGTTAGGGTTAGGGTTAGGGTTAGGGTTAGGAAGTCCTTATTTTCGTGGGTTTCCCTGCCGCCGAAGTCTTCTCCTTCTCCCTCTCCTTCTCCCAGCATAAATGGCGGGTAGCGTTCTCCTCGCTCCTCGGTCGCCGCACAACACTCCGGTGCGCCACAGCCACAGCCACAGCCACGCCAGAACTGCACAGAACATGCAGCGCCGGCCCTGGTGGTACCCGGCGGGAAGACTCGTGTGCTGCTGCTGCTACGGAAGCGCTTCCCGTGCAACGTCGGAGTTACATCCCTCGTCAGATAACCTGTTGGCGCAAGATGGCGAACCTGCTGCAGGCGACCCCGCCGAGGCTCAACACTGGGAGTCGTTCTACTCGCAGCACGCAAACAGGTTCTTCAAGCACAGGTACTACCTACGCAAGGACTGGGGGGAACTCATGCCACCCGCCGTCCGCGCGAACCCGCTCGCGCACATTCCTCCACTCGAACCGGATAAGGCGCCGCCGCCGGGGGAGAACAGCAAGCGCGTGCTCGAGCTTGGTAGCGGCGTCGGCAACGCAGCCTTCCCGCTCGTGCGTGCAAACCCGAACCTCGTCGTGACGTGCGTTGACTGCTCTCGGTCAGCACTCGACGTCATCGAGTCGTCGCCGGAGTACGACCCGAGGAGAATGCAAACCTTGCACCGCGACGCCTCGTGCGATCCCATCTGCGACGAGCCTGCGACGTACGACTACGTCTCCATGGTGTACTTTCTCTCCGCGCTTGACGAGGATGGGAGAAAGCACGCCATCGCGGAGGCATATCGTGCACTGAAACCCGACGGGGGCACGGTGCTGTTCCGTGACTACGCCGAAGGGGATATGGTGCAGCTGCGCATGGCGGCGAAGAACGAGCGTCGCGCCGGCGGCGCCACCGTGGACAACAAGGCGGACTCGACAGCAGGCCTCGCCGTTGACGCTTCAGGCAAGTTCTTTCGTCGAGGCGACAACACACTCTCGTACTTCTTTGGCTGCGACGAGCTCGCCGCGGCTATGGAGGCTGGCGGATTTCGCACGGCGCACCTGGAGGTGCACGAGCGCGAGAACGTAAATCGCAAGCACGGCACGGTGATGAAGCGCAAATTTGTGCAGGGCCGCTTCGTGAAGTGAGGATGCGCGCACTGCTCCGGTCGCGTGTCGTGTCGTTCACAAGATTTGCGTGTACTGTAATGTGAATTACACCTTTCAACAAAGTTGTACCTTCGCGACGTGATCCGAAGCAGTGACGCAGCGAAGGTCTACTCTGCGGCTTCCGGGTTGATAAACGGGTTTGCAATTTCCGTCTTTCCCGTTTCCGGCGCGACGAGCATGACAGCCGTACCTCGCAGCACGACGAGTCCGAGCGGTCTGGTTGCGTCCGTGACCTTCGTCGGGTCTTCTGGGTCGCGCAGGTACTCGACGCCTTCGTCGAGCACGAGGTTAAGCAGTTGATCGTATCCCTTGAGAACGCCCATCATTTCCCTCCCTCCCGCGAGTTTGACGTGCACCTGGCTGTCTACGAACTTCGCGAGGTCGAGCACAGTCTCCTTGCGCGCCATGGATGATGATGAAGTCAGCAGTCAGCAGTCAGCGTACTCTCCAACCCACCAAGTATTTTTAAAATAGAACAAGCCTGCTGTTATAACGTTAACAACTGAAGCGTATCGAGCAACGCACTGCAAACTGTTCGCAAAGAATAATATTAGGTAAGTACGCAAGAGGCGCACGCACAGGCCGACACCGACCGAGAGGCAAAACCGGAGACACCAGCAGGACAGGGAAAAACAGAGGCGGCGGAAAAAAAGAACACAGACGGCGGAGAACCCTAACCTAACCTAACCCTAACCCTAGCCCTAGCCCTAACTCAAAACCCTAACCTGACAAGCTCGATTTCGTTACCACGCTTCGTCATAACCTTGCATGTGTCGTCGTGGTGGGCGTTCGTCGTGGTCGACGTCGAGCACGTCCAACCCCCAGCTCTGTCCGTCTCAACCCCCAAAGCTAGCCCTCTCCGTTGGACGTGCTCGACGTCGACCACGACGAACGCCCACCACGACGACACATGTACAAGGCGCAATCTGCGGGGTGGGATTCGGCATAGCGACCCGTCGTTTCATATCTGGCAATTTTGTGGCCTGGGAGATCTCCTGCCAAAAAATCCCAAGCGCTTTTCCAAGCAGAAATGGCGCAAATTTCGGGGCGGAACTGGGCGGAAAACAAAAGATGGCCCCCTCTTCGGAGTCGTCTGTCTAAAGGGGACGACCCACTCACCGATGTTTGAGTTTCCCCGCAGAGGTTGGATCCCACGCGACGGAAAAAGAGGGGTCCCTTCCCTCCCCTTCTCCCTCCCCCTCCGCAAAAGGGTCCCCCTTTTTTCCCACGCGGCCAATTAATTCTCGGTGGAGAAAAGATAGAAAGCGCATGTGTGCAGAAATTGCAGAAATGGGAGCCCCAGGAAGTGGATAGGCCCAGGCCGGAGGGGGGCAAAAAAGCCTCAAAAAGTGCCACAGCGCACTTTCTTTGATTCCTCAGGACGATTTTTGGCTGTTGAAGGCACCTCGAAGACAGAAATCCAACAACGAATACCTCCCTTTGAGACCCTCCCCTCCCCTGCTCGCCTGCTTCAGGCGTCCTCAACTCGTTTTGTTCAGCAGCATAGGCTCTCCTACTTCGAAGCAGCCATGGCGTCCTCCTGCGCGTGCTTGTGAGTAGTGTCTCGTAGCTTAGTGTTTCTTAGTAGCTTAGTGTTTCTTAGTAGCTTAGTGTTTCTTCTATCTCTACCTGTGTGTTTACTTGTGCTCACATTTCATTTCCTGGCTCGCATTGTTCTGGTGGATTTCTCGTTCCTTATACATTTCTGGTGGATTTCGTTTCCTCGCTTCTTGCTTCTTCTTTTTGAAGAATAAGGGATTGATTGATTCATTACACTTCAATTACACTCATTCAACGTGGTGGCAGGTTGTGCCTTCCTACACCTCTCTCTCTCTCTTCTTTCCCTCATCCGCTCGTCGTTCAATAACAGAATATGACCAAGACAAACAGCTTCTCGGATGATGGTGAGATGACGGAGAATCCGGATTCGGAAGAGAGTCCGAACAACACCCAACAACTTCTGCCATCATCTTCGGCACCGCCCCCTCCTCCATCATCCTTTGTCACCGCCGCAGCTCTCGCCGCAGCCATGGCAACCATCCACCCGCATTCCACCTCATCCCAGCAAACGCACGGGCCACTGAAAGTACGAAAGCCGTACACGATAACGAAACAGCGAGAACGGTGGACCGACGAGGAACACAACCGCTTCAAGGAGGCTCTGCGCAAGTACGGGCGTGCTTGGCGTCGCATCCAGGAGTACATCGGAACGAAATCGGCTGTGCAAATCCGGTCTCACGCGCAGAAGTGGTTCTCCAAGCTGGAACGAGAGGCGGCGAATAACTCGGGTGGTGCGGGTGCTGGAGCGATGGAAAACTTGGACAGCATACCTCCGCCAAGGCCGAAGCGTAAGCCTCTTTACCCGTACCCCAAAAAGGCTGCAAAGGCGCTGAGCGTCGAAGGCTTGGCAAACTCGCCACCGGCAACCTCTCAGGCGGTTGCTGCAGCCGCGGCGGCAGCCGCCGCTGCTGGAGCGAGTCCAGCCGCTGCCGCTGCCATAGCGGCGGCAGCTGCCGCTCACGCGGCGCCTGCAGCCACAACCACCACGACCACCACGACGTCCGTTCCTCCGCCTCCTCACCACCAAAATGGTCATCACTCAGGCCATCCACCACCACCTCCACCAATCGTGCCACCCCCGAGACCTTCGTCAACCACCACGATGCTCACCACGGATGCGTGCGGTGCTGGCACGCCGAGTGTGGCGGCAGCGGCGGCGGCGGCGGCGGCGGCGGCAGGTTACCATCACCTGTTTGCACCCATGGCGAAGCCGCTGCACAGATCGAGCAGCGAGGCCTTTGGTGGGCCTGTGAGAAATACACCTGATCAGTCTGCTATGTTGGCGGCAGCGGCAGCTGCGGCGGCAGCCGCGGCGGCACACCCGCAGATTTCGCACGCCGCTGCCGGTGCTGCTGCTGGTGGTGCTCCTCCTCCGCCACCCCCGCCTCCGCCACCTCCCCCGCCCCCGCCACCTCCCATGTCGCGCTCCACATCGGACCACAATTTTGCAGCCGCGGCTGCTGCGGCGCAGCAGCTGATTCAGCAGGCGGCGGCGGCTCAAGCTCAGGTGTCGACTCCGCAGCCGACGACGTCAGCGTCCGCCTTTGCACGATGGTCTGCGGCAAACATGGGATCGTACTCGCCGAACCATCTTGCCACCTCGTTGGCGCATCCAGCCCTCGCGCTGTTTGCCCAACAGCAGATGGCGGCTGCCATGGCTACCAATCCAGTAGGAGCGTGGGGAGCCTTCCCCACGGCGGCTTTCGCGCAGCAGCTGCAGAGCGCGGGTATGCAGAATGCCCTCGCAAGCCTTGGCGCGTTCGTGCCTGGTGCCAGCTTGACACCCGCACAGTCGATGACAGCCATCATGACATCAAACGCCATGACTCAGCAGCAGATGCAGCAGCAGGCGGCGGCGCTTGCGCAGTTAGCCAAGGCGAATGCCTCGCATTCTTCGCAGGACATTGCCGCCGCGGCTATGGCCGCCGCGGCTGGAAATGCCAACAATAATGGGCATACAAACGACGAGACTGCACAGCGTCGTGCGGAAAGAGTCAGCCGCCTTCGTGAGGCGAAGATGCGAAGAACATCCTCGTATGGGCGTAATGACCGTGAGATGAGCTGCGACATCCAGGGAAGTGGCAGTGGCACGACTCATGGAAATGGCTCGGAACAGAAGAACGTCAAGGGACAACAAGTGGATGCGACGAGGGCTGCAGCCGCGCATGCGATCCCTAGTGCCAACGCGGCAACTGCAGCCGCTGCTGCAGCTGCACCCGCGCCAATGAAGGTGGGCACGTTGGCAAAGGAAGCACCCACAGCTGCAAACATGACCGCCGTTCCCATGGACGAGAATGCTGTCCACAATACCGCTACCATCTCCGCCGCCGCAGCAGCAGCAGCTGCAGCAGCAGCTGCCGCCACGGCGGCAGCGGCAGCAGCCACCGTCGAAGAGAAGAATAATCCTCCTCGCTCCACAAAGCCTGTCGTCGCCACGGCTGCGAAGCAGGCTCGGCAGGACACCGCAGCCGCCGGCGTGGCGTTCGCGGGTGCAGGTCGCACCGCCACGGCGAAGAATCATGGTTCGGGCATCGATGCGAACGGAAATGCCAATGGTGGAACAAATGGACGGAGCAGTAGCGGATCGGATGATCCAAGGCATGTTGGCAATGTCGACAACAACATCAGATTGGGAGGCACGCGATCACCCACGGAACGTGAGCAGAGCCCAAATGCCAGCGACGAGGCGACGACAAACCCAAAGGGCGTGCCCGCTGGGCCAGTCAAAGACCCGTCACCACCCACGGAGGGTGCCTCCAACGAGCTGCGGCCAGGTGCCGACGGCAACGGCAGTGGAAACGGAAACGGAAGTGGATCTCATGGTGGCTCTGGCGATGGCACAGGCGCACTAACGACCGAACCGCTGACGCAAGGTACCCGCACGACGCGCTCGGCATCTGCGGCGCCTGTCAATTGCCACAATCAACCTGTGGGGCCAAATGTGTATCAGCCATCGAAGAGAAGTGGGTCGCGCGACAGCCACACTCCCTCGGCGGCATTTCACAAGGTTAGCTCCGAAGGGAAGAAGCGATTTGACCGTTTGTTCCAAGGCAACAACATGCTGCCTCAGAATTTTCTAAGGTCCCAACAGGATGAGAAAGAATCGGAACCGCGGTGATCAGCCCACTTCCGGAACGTACAAGATACCATTAGGTAATAGAGGGGTGTGTGACCCTCTTAATAAAATTAGGTAACAACAATGAAAAAGACTTTTTTCCCCTCAAAATGAGCAAAGAAGTCCATAATTCTTTCGCTGTTACCCTACCCTACCCTACCGATCGTCTCCCATAATTTGTTTTGTTTGCACCGTTTGACTTCCGTCAAATGCGCTGGGTTTGGTGAAAGTGATATATGTATTGTGTAGGAGAAGTAAATTCCATGCTATTACTGAATCTTTGCGATCTTTTGCTTACGCCACGATCGTTGTCGGCACGTCATTCTCTTTCCCCTCCGCCTGTGTGGTCGTCTTGCCGCCAATCGTGTCCTCCTTCGTCGCCGCCGCCTCCCTTCGTCGGCTAATGTAGATGCTCACGAGCTTCATCTGGCTCGTCGTCAGCGGCGCGAGATGTGGCCACAGCCAATCTCGAAGAATGCAGTACATGTCCACCAGGCAGAATACCACGCTTTTGCGCACGTCGCTGACTGGGCTGTGAAACGATTCGAACAGTCCAGGGAGCACCCTTGGCGTAGCTTCCATCAGCGCCTCGGTTCCCATCGACTTGCACAGCTGAGAGATGAGGCTCACGACACGAGGAAGGTGCGCTGGAGCGTTCGCTGACTCTCCCCGCTCTGGCAGCTGTGCCACGAGAATGCTTAGCAGATGATTTCGACTGTCCGCGTTGTCGAGTGAAAGGATGGTGCCCACCAAGCTCTCGGCCGTCTCCTCGGACGCCGCAGCCACGTGCACGTCTCTATCCGACGAAAGGCGAAGGATGCGTGGCAGCGTGAGCTCCATGGCTTGCGTTGCAAACGTGGTAGGAGATGCCACCGCGAGCTCGCGAAGGACCAGCAGAGCAAGCTCCCGCGTCACGGCTCGTGCGTGGCCTCCAAGCTGGTCGACGCTCACGCTCACCGTCTGGGTGAAGTACCGTGCCACCCAAGGCGCCTCCTTGCCCGTCTCACGAAGCACCTTGCGTGCGGCGTGTGCCATATTCGCTAGCTTGGCAAGCGCCTCGTGTGCCCGAGAAGGATCGCGGGACACGTCCGCGAACAGCCGACTGAGCTCCGCATCATGGCCCGATGCGGCGTTTTCGAGTGGCGAGAGGGAACGAGATGGCGGTTGCGAGGCTGCCGGTGCCGGCGCACTGACGGCGGCTGCTGGGGTAACCACGACTGCAGGTTCCGCCGCGACGGATGACGGCGCCGCCGGTACCGACGGCACATGCTGGGTTGGGGCGAGCATCTTCTGCTTGTAGCTTTGCAGGCGCGTGCTCAGGTCGAATATGTGCGGGCTCATTGCTCTCACGAGGCTTGCTGCTTCAGCCACGGGTGAGCTCGCGAGGTGCCCGAGCACCGAGTCGGCGTCGACGTTTTCGTGCAAATTCACCAGGCTTGCCGTTGCCGCGGCTCGCAGGCTTGCGTTCTTGTCAGCCACGAGCGGAGCGACGCGCGACACCCACGGACGAAGAGACCCGGCGGCACCCGACTCGGGTCTCAGGGCACGGATGGCAAACTCGAGTACCGCGAGCTTGCCCTTGGGCACACGCATGGCATCCAGACTTGCAAGCAGGCTGGAGACAAGTGCAGGGCCCGCGCCACCTCCGCGCGTCGCCTCGAGCACACCGTCGAGAGCCGAAGCGCTCAGCGTTCGCACAGCCTCTCGCGTGTCGACGAGGCGCACAAACAGCGGAGGAAGCAGGTTGTCTAGATTTGAAAGAGCCGCCGACGGACTCACCGGCAAGGTTGCCGCAAGCAGCTCGAGGCTTGCAGCACTCACCTTCACGTGAGCGTCGGAAACGTGTGCGATTGCCATCGCCAGAACCGCGTCCGCGTCGGCTGTTGGATCATCAAGCAGCGGAACCGCCTCGCGGAGTAGTAATATCGCAGCCACCTTGCTGGACCAGTCCAAGGTACCAGGCGGCGATGCAAGCGTGGCTAAGCCTGCCGCCACATTTTCTTCGGGAGATCTTGCCATCTCCTGCTGCTGCTGCTCCAGCTCCAGCTGCTGCTCCAGCTGCTGATGCTGCTGCTGTGGTGGCGGCTGAGCAACCGGAACAGAGGCGGCAGGTTCCGGTACGGCTCTCTGTGCCTGAGTCGACGACGCAGATGCCGGTCTTCTCGGCTCAGAAGCAGAGTTCGGCGCGGGCGCGGTGGCACCAGAGACGGCCACTGCCGCAGTCTTTTTAGGCTGAGCCGGTGCCGTCGCCGGCTCGACGCGCCGAGGGACGTCGAGCTTCACGCGGCGAGCTGCGCTGAGCCCGGCGGGCGGAGCATGGGATACGTGGGCGCCACCGCCGTCCTGTGAATCGCGCACGGCGACGGGAGCGCGCACAGCACCGCGACGCACCGAAATACCACCCATAGTCTCGGCATCGCGCGATGACGATCGTGATGTCTCCTCCGACGACTCTCGCGTGGGAACAGTCATGCGCCGCGGTGCCCCGGCGGTAGCGCTTCCTCCAACGCGTGCCGACGGTGCAGATGTGGCGGCGACGCTGCTTCCACTGCGTGCCGACGACGCGGAACTGCTGCTGCGTGCCGACGGCGCGGCTGAGGCGGCGGCGCTGCTTCCCCCACGCGCGGCTGGCGCGGCCGAGGCAGCCTCCTGAAGCGCGCGCTGCAGGCTAGGATCGCACTTGGACAGCAAGCGTCGTGCAGACGCGGGCCATCCTTGGGCGAGCACACCATAGCACCTCCGTCCCGCGGCACGCACCTCCGCCTGAGCGTCTCTGCAGTTTTTAAGCACCGTCTCCTCCACCTCTGCGATTCGCGGGGAGACGTGCGAGGCGTCCCACGAGGACAGGCAAGTGCACACGTGTTCCGCGCAGTAGGTTCGTAGCTTCGTGGAGCGGTCGGACGCCGCTGCGGTCATGACGCGCGCGAGCAGCTTGGAGCTGGGACAGTTGGCGAGAATTTCCTTGACTGCGGCGTCTGCGGAGTCCGACATGATGAGGATGGATATTTTCGCGACGGAGAAGAGCGCGGGTAGTATGGGCTCGATGAACGACTCGATGGACCTTCCCAAGTCCGCGGCGAGTACGGCGAGCAGGTGGGACGTTTGCCTGACGATAGCGCTCCTTCTGTCATCGAGCTGCTCGAGGAGCGCGTCTCTCATAGCTCGCAGTGATCCCGTGAAGCACGGCATGGACGTTGCACCTCCGTGCACGAGTCCTTCCATTTTCTTGAGTGCGTTCATGCGCTGGTCCCACTGTTCGTCCATTTTCCCACGCGCGAGTACGGTTCGAATCTCGTCCAACAGTGTCGCCAGCGCCTTATCTGATGAGAAGGTTTGAGCGGGTGCGAATGGAAGAGAGTAATTATTAGGGAGAGCACCACCACCACCACCACCAGCTGCTCCTGCTCCTGAGCCGACCGGCATGGTTGAGCACGAGCACGAGGTGAATGCACGCACACACACACACACACGCACACTTCACGAGCACGAGCACCAGCACGAGCACGAGATTCGAAGAAGTGCTGCGAAGTGCTGCGAGGAGAGGACGAGGACGAGGACGAGGAGAGGGCTGGCAGCCTGGTTCAGAACCCGGGAATCCGGCCGGGGAGGGGGGAGGAAGCGTGAGCCCTCAGGACTGCCTGAGGCGCTGGAACGTTTGAATCGCAAAAGCGCGCCCTTCTCTGGAATCCTCAAAGTTCAACGGTAACAAATAGCCTGGGGGGCCCCTGCTAACCCTAACCCTAACCCGGTTTGACTTTTCTCTGGGCCGCGCCCTTGTCCATTTGTTGTCCATTTCTTGCATGATTCATGGGGAGGGAGAATACTATGGCGTGCTTACCCAACTTTGGCAAGCAAGTGAGTGAGTCACCTTAGAATATGGATCCTCCGCCGCCGCCTCCTCCTCCGCCGCCGCCGCCGCCGGCACCGCCACTCGCGCCGCCGCCGCCGCCTCAGCCGCCGCCGCCCGCGCCGCCGCCAGACATACAGCCGGAGGTTCTTGAGAGAACAGC
This sequence comes from Pycnococcus provasolii, assembly GCA_938743325.2. NCBI lineage: Eukaryota > Viridiplantae > Chlorophyta > Pseudoscourfieldiophyceae > Pseudoscourfieldiales > Pycnococcaceae > Pycnococcus > Pycnococcus provasolii. The sequence continues at coordinate 1,324,019 of OW568862.1, forward strand.
CAAGCCGTGCATAAGCACGCTCGTCGCTTCCGCGGGAAACGACGTCGCAATCACGTACGCAAACAACAGCTTCGCGCCCGTTCAGCTCTTCTCCGCCAACACGACGGGATTCGCAAGAGGCGACCCTGTGTGCCCGGCCGGAGACGCGCTGTGCCTCTTCCACGGAACCAGGAGAAACGACACGTACAGACTCAATGAAACGGCGGCAACCGTCTGGGAACTTGGAGCCATCGGAGACATACCTTTCCTCTACGAACCTCTCGGCACGGACGAGGGGACGAACTTGCGATTCCGAACGAGCGTGTGGCCACCACAAGGTAACGGCACGCTCGCCATCGAGCTGCGAGGGGCACCGTCGCAGCCTTACGGCGCGTTTCGCATCGCGTTCAACGCCACCGGGCACTCGCTGCGATACGGCTACGTCGACGCCAACATCGAACGAAGCCAAGTAGAGGCCAGGTGGAACCTTGCCCCGAGCCAGGTGTTCGATATCGCGCACGCCGGATTCGAAGACAACGCGGAGGACTTTGCGGGAGGATACGATACGGGGCGCTGGCTGAGCGTCGTTGCAGACTTTGACTACGGAAACAAAACATTCAGCCTTACTGTCGACGGCGAAACGTCAGGTCATGTCAGCATGCCGCCGTCAGTCGTAAATGCGACAAGTGTGCAGATTGCGCGCGTGCGAGTCAAGCTGCAGTCACCTGGCGCGGAGCGCGCGCGTGCAGCGGCAATCGAGGAGCTGTTGCAGAACGAAACGCTGGCGCAGGCACTCGTGGCACCGCCTCCACAGCCACCCGCCGCGCCGCCCTCGCCCGACACGCTGACAAATGTCACGGACGGCGAGGATATTGCGGACGAACCCGACGTTCCCGAGGTTGGTGCACCACCACCCACCCCTCCCCTTCCATACGCAATGACGATCGACAAGGACGAACTCGAAGACCTTCTGCCGCGCATGGAGGTTGACGAGCAGGTTGATGTTGAGGCATGCATCGACAGCATGCGCCTCGAGCGCATCTTCGTGTCCATAGAATCGGCGCCGACCGAGATGGTCGTCGAGTCGACATTCGAAACGCCAACCAACACCACAGCGATGTACTACGAACGCCTCGAGCGCATTGAGCGCACGGCGATCATCGACCCCTTCTTCTTTGCGCTGTTCCAGAGAATGAGAGACGCTGGTGATCCGGACATCGCGCGTGGATACTATACGACGCACGAAGCAAGTCTGGTCAGCGTCGACTTCCCGCTCGAGTGCGCGAATCCGCACGTAACGTACGCGTGGGAAATCACACGGGTTCCCACCGGTTCGCTCGTTTCGGCGTCCACCGTCGACGGACTTACGACAACCATCGCCACCGTGAAGCCGGACCTGCCGGGCGAGTACGCGCTGACGCTCACAGCTTTCGCGCCGTGCAAGGAGACGGCGGCGTCCGTCGTGCTCGAGGCTGTCTGCAACACGACGCCGAAGCCGGATCTTGCCGTGCGCTCGGAAACGTGGATGGGCATGTGTCTGCCTCGGCATCTCGCGTCTTCTGCCGCTTCCGTTGACGATGACGGCGACAGGATTGACCACATCCTGCGCGTAATCAAGCGACCGCCTCTCAGTCGAACGTCAGCCGACGAGTGGCGCGACCGGTGGAGACGAGGGTCGTGCGAGAAGGGCACGCTCGAGCGAAATGATGCTTGGTGCCTTTACGCCGATCGACCCGGTTCGTACGAGCTCGAGCTCATGCTGACCGATGGGTGCAGTTCAAGCACGCTCGTCGTACCCTTCGAGCAGCGATATCTCACCGAAACGTGCGTGCTGAACATGGCGCCAAACGCATCCATGCTGTACACAGCCGCGGCTCTCGCCGCGCTTCTGGTCGCCGCACTCGCAATTCACGTGGCGCTGCCCTTTCGTCCCTCGGCGCTTCTCAACGTTGCGCTGGACGCGCGCACATTCGTCGCGGTGCGCGACTCTCTGCGCTTGCGCGTGAGTGCCGCGAGGCGGCGTGCTCGTGACCTTGAGGAGGGCATCGAGCAGGCATCTGAGAACGCGCTCGATGCGGAGCTCGACGACATTTCCTCAAAGGGCGGTTTCCTCCAAAGAGCTCGCAGTTTCAAGAAGAAAGCGGACGTCGCAGGATTGAGAGTGTATGCCATCCTCAAGCAAGGGTATCTGATGCTCAGTACCGCAGTAGGGTGGTGCATGCGAAAATTAGCCAAGCCGAAGTTTGTCGAGGAATATCTGCGAAAGCTCGAGGAGCGAAGAGTCGTCGCCGCCATCGAAAAGAACAGCATCGATAGGGAGCATTCGGTTAGCAAGCTTCTGTCCCCACGGTGGATTGAGTGGCTCGTCATCTCGGGCGTCGTGCACGAGCCGGTGGTATACATCGCCTTGAGCCTAAACACATGTCGCAACGTGAGATCCATGTTCAACCCGTCGTTCGCGCCGATCGCGTTTGGCGTGGCTCACGACGCCAACTCGACGGCGTCCACGTACTTTCTCACAACCATGTACGTGGTTGTGAACTGGGCGGCAATCGTATTCAATGGCATCTACCCGACGTACGTTCGCTATCGCACCGACGCTGTGAAAAGCCACGAAGAAGCGGTGAACTCTTGGTTCTTTGATGCGAATGAGAAGCACAAGTCAATGGTATTCGCCGACGAGGCGGAGAAAACTGCAGACTGGAAAGAGAGGATGAATCAAAAACCGAGGCCGTCCATCGCCGCCAACCCGCGTATCATGCAGGCAAGCAGCCTTGCCTACCGTGCCTGTCGTCTGATCGTTCCATTTTCTGTGGCGGCAACCGCTGACCTGCTTTTCGTGCCGATGGCAGCGGCGTGCGTCAACCACCTTTCGTGCGTTTACCAGGACCTCGCCACGCCGTGGGTGCACTGGCGGCACGATCCCAATGTGCTCTGCTGGGGTGGCGTGGACTCTGCGGCGCCTGGCGGCGGTCCGGTGGCGGCGACCAACGACCTCGCGGCAAGAGACGCGACAATCGTGCTCTCATTTCTTGTCGCCCTGTGCTGTTCGCAGGCAGCCTTCCGTCATGCCTATCACCCGCTCGTGCGCGTGCAGCCTCATCTCGCGATTGCCAGCGTGCTCGTCAAGCTCGGACTCGTGTTTGCAAGCGTCGAGATGGAAGCAGTGTACGGCAGAGACCTTCTCGACCCCGACCTTCCGCGTCGTCGCGTGCTTGCGCTCGATGCAGCCATCGTTGCCGCGGTCACTGTTCAAATTGCCGTGCATCTTGCAATGCAGCCTTACCGCGCATTCGGCTACCGCTTCAGCCACGGAAGGCTGGCCGGTTTGACGCTGGCACTGCTGATCGCATCGTCCGTGCAAGGTGTGCACGTCATGAAAGGTCCGTACGCGCCGCTGACGTTGCAGGCTGTTGTGATCACCGCGGGAACGTGCCTTCCGATTATCATGGCGTTGCTGTACGTGCTGAATCACTATCGCATGCAGCACTTCGTTATCCCTCCCATCTCCATGGCCTCTTGTACCATCGTGACCGGGCTCGCGCAGCCAAGGGGCGAAGGCGGCGGCGGCATAGGGGGTGCTGTGCTCCTAGAAGACGGCTCAGTTGCGGGACCCAACGCTCTGATCATGCAGAGCACCGACGCGCGACTTCGTGCCATTGGGTACGTGGCTGCATACGACGTTCTGCCCGAGCAGTACAAAGCGCTTCGCTACTTTGATAGATTTGGATATTCGTCGAAGAAGAGCGGCGACATCGACAGCCTTGCTACGTGGGAGCTTCGCGGATTATCAAGGTTCCGTTCGTTCGTACGCTGGATTGTCAACAGGGAGAACAACGAAGAGGCGTCCAATTCTTGGCGACTTATGCTCGAGTTGCACATGCTGTACTCAATTCTCGGCATTCTGCACTACATGCCCACGCTAGTGAGCCGATCGCATGTTGAGCAGATTCAGGATCACGTCGGCGACGCGCTCGCTCGCGCGCTGATGCGACGTGTCGCGGCGATGAAGCGTGGCGCGCACAAGTGGGGCGACAAGGCGGCATCTGTCGCAAGGCTCCAGCGAGATCGTGTGATGCGCGCCGCACGCAGCGTCATGCGCCTGATCACCTTCAAACACGAGACGATGTATGGCGCCCTCGGGGTGATCGATGCGTTGGCGGCGAACGAGCCACTGCTGGTACAGTGGATGGTTGCGGACGTGCACGCCGCCGCCGATGACGACGACGAACGCTTCGACCGAACTGTTACCGTGGAGGAGTTGCACGAAGATGCCAACGCGGAGGGGGGAGAAGCGGATGATGCAGCAGGGCTGCCGCCGGCGTCGAATGCGCAAGAGTCTGCCGATGCGGACTCGGACTCGGACTCGGATGACGAAGACTATTACAACAACACTTCGCGATTCGGGCTCCTCGCCCGTGGCGATATATCGCTCGCGTGTATCCGCGACGAGGTACGCAATTTTTTGCAACGCACGGGGCTTAATGACCCGGGTGCGCTGCTGATGTCGAAGATCGACAATTTCACCACAACTCTGCGCCGCGACTGCTTCAACACGGAGGAACGCGAGCAATTTGGCGCAATCTTGTACAATCTCGTCTCCGCAATTGGTGCCGATACCAACACGGTTGTGGGAATGAGCGCCCGCTTAGCGGCGCTGCGCGCTTTGAAGTGCCTTGTCACCACTGGCGACGAGCAGAGCGCTCGTGCGGTTGCCGCTGCACTGACATCGTTCAGGCGAGGCCGTGGCCTGCTTGCTATTGTGAAGGCGACGGTGCCGAGCGAGTATGCTCGCATGGCTGGCGATGATGCCGGTGTTCAGCAGAGCAATCACGTCGCGCGCCGTCGGTCTGATCGGAGATCCTCGTCCTCGGGCAGAAAGGGGCGGACGGACAATAGTGGCGACGTTGAGATATCCCTTGGGCGTGGCGAGGAGGCCAATTCCGCCGGTGTCGTCGGTGGGTCTGATGTGAATGCATGCGTGGCAACAGCCTCAGCCGTCCTGCAGGAGATTTTACGTCACGAGAATCTGATTGTGTCGTTGCTTTCCATCGCCGGTCCCGCATTGTCTGACGAGCTCGACAGTGACAACGTGTCCGCGGAGCTCGCCGCAACTTTGTTGCATCTGCTCGAGCATTGTGTCACGGCGATGCACCGCGCCATCGAGGCTCTTCGTATCGCGAAGCCGGGTATAGATGCTGCGAGAACCATGGGTCTGCGTCGAAGCAGCCTTGCATTCGTCTCCGCGGCGCTTGGAGCTGGCACACTCGAGCATACAAGCGGCAATGTGCGCATGCGTGCCGCGGCGCTGGCGACTGCGCTTGCGGCGAAGGCGGCGACTCGTGACGCGGTGCTGGAGGTGAATGGCGCCGTCGAACGCCTCTTTATGATTTCATCGCGCGATTTGAGCGCTGGATGTCGTGCGGAGGCGACGCGCGCGCTTGCACATATCGGGCGTGGCTCTCTCAAGGGCGAGATCGCACTGCAGTCGGCCAGCATGTCAACGAGCCGTGGCGGCGAAATCAAGGCGCGCAACGCGGTCGCATTTCCAAAGGACGAGGCGCGCGCGTTTGTCGATCACCTCAAAGATACGGTGGAGGAGACAATCGCGGCTAATTTTATCCGTTCGAAGGCGCGCATCAACCGCCGGAACAACCTTGCGCGGGATGCCGCGAAAGCAGCCGCGTATTCACCATCTGCCGAGGAGGGAACCTCGCGCCGCTCGACGCCTCGACATGCCTGGGATCTCGGACGGCGTGCTCGTGTTCACGCGGAGATGGTGCACCCTTCGGAGGCTACCGCAGCTGCGAAGTGGCGCGCTGTGCGCGGTCGATCGGCCCCTCCGCGCGCGAATGCCAGAGTTGAGGCGTCGTCTTCGGCTGATCGCTCTATTAAAGACGCGGCGGCTAAACGTGCTCTGGTAGCAAAGAAAGCGTCGGTCCCAGCTGGGGCTGCGGGTGGAAAGAATAAGGCTTCCGCAAAAGCGCTAGTTACAACAGCCCCATTAGCCACCGGTGCCGCGCCTGGTTGGATCTAGAGGTATTGATTATTTTTTTCTGTAAATCTAATGGTATATTACACGCCGAGGTGAATATGTGCCGTGCCGAACGACTTACCCCCAGCCTCCGCGGAACGTTGCAGCTGCTTGATTGCCGCCGCCTCGCTGTCGCGAAAAATCATATTGATGGCGTAAATTTCCTGTCGTCGACGCTCCTTTGCCTCGCTTTGCGCCGCACGCTCCTCCTGTCTTCTGCGCCGTGTTTCCGAGCTCTCCAAAAGCTCGCGCAGCTGTCTCGTACGCTTCGCCTGCGCATGCATCCACAGCCGTTGCCTGGTGCGCGCTATGGCCGCCTCTGTATCCACGTCGATTCCTCGAGGCGGCTTGTTTTCAGGCGCGCCGACGAGAGGTCGGAGCGGCGTATGAGCCTGCGCCTGCGCCGGGGCGGCTGGCGCTGCACGCGGAGGTAGGGGTGCCACGAGTGTGGTTCCTTGTGCACCCGCACTTCGCGTGCTTCGTGACGCCGTCAGTGCACCTGCAGCCCCATGAGCTTGCGCGAGCTGACCCGCGGTGCTTGCCCGTGCTGCAGCCGGAGGTGCGGCAGGTCGTTCCGTTCGCCGCTGCTCCGCCGCTGCTCTGGCCTCGTTCAGTCGCTTGAAAGCCCTCCTTGTGGGTCGCGGCGGTGCCGTTGCTGCCAACGCCGCTGCCGTCGTCGCGGTGTTCGTTAAGCTGGGCAAGCTTTGCATTTTGTTCATCCTACCCTGACTCGCAGCTCTGCCGTTGTTTCTCCTCGTCGTCGTCGTCGTCGTCGCCGCATGCTTGAGTCCCACGAATCTCGCCGAGGGCGGCCTCACCTTCACTTGCGCTTCTGCTGCGTGTATTTTCGCCTGTATTGGCACGCACGTGAGCGCGTCTGTGAGCACGACGGAGGCTGCACCTGGAGGCGCAGCTCCGAGCGCCATGAGCGTTCGTTCGTTCGTTCCCCTGGGAGGTAACCACGGCGGCAATGTCGCACGTCGCCTCTCTCAACACACGCCCGAGGCCTCGGTAGCCTCGGTTGACTGAACCCTCGAGGGGCCTTGCAAGGCCCCGGGGGCGGGGGGGTTGCAAGACCTGGTTGGAAAAGGTATAAGGGAGGGAAGGGAAGGTCCAAGGGAAGGGAAGGGAAGGGGGACACAACGTCACAACGACCGTTCCAATCAATGGTTCCCTCCCTCCTCCTCATCGATGGATGATTCGATGGCACCATTCTTCCGGAAGAACGGCAGGCAGGTGGGAGGCAGGGGTTAGGGGTTTTAGGGGGGGCCAGTATTGCCAATGAAGGTCATCTTTTACACAAACCGAAATTAAAACCAAAAGTAGGTCTCCTGCTCCAGTAACCAACTATAGTCAACAGGGAGGGAGGGTGGGAGGTTGTTTGCGAAGCAAGCAACCAACAGCAAGAGTGGATACGCGCGAGCAGCCTTAAGGGAGAGGCCGCCGGAGGGTCTCGAGACCCGCCGGGCGGCCGCCCAGAACCAGCTGCGCGAGCGACTCCCCCTAATCAAAAACCCCAATTAAACAAGTAGAACTGAAGATTTTAGGGGGGGCCAGTATTGCCATCATAGTCACGTATCTCCACGAAGAGGAGAGACGAGTGTCACCAATCGTGACGCCAAATTGGCCAGCGGCGAGCTCCAAGGCGCGACAGGCGCGACAGGCACCTCCACAGGAGGCGGCGGCAAGCCGATGAGGTGGCCAAAAAGGAAGCGGGCGGCGTCATCAACGACGACACTGTTGTCGACGTAGTGAGTGCCGACCGCATGCGAGTTCGCAGCCCAGCCCGCGATGTAGTTACGTCTGTCAGGGGAGACGTTCATCGCGGTCACCGCGGACGCGAACCCAGAGCGAAAGCTCTTGGGCGCGTAGTGTCCGTTGGGCGGGGCTGCAGCTCCAACAGCTCGCAGCGCGACCGGCAGCCAGCGCGCAAACGCGTCACCACGCGCCTCCAGCTGTTCCCTGACCTGAGCGGCCAAGCGACTGCCCACGCGATCGCTCGTCCTCAGTATGCGTTTTCCCAGGCACATCCGTTGTTATTCCTTCCGTTCCTTCCGTCCTCGCCAACCGCCCTCCAATCCTCCCCCAGCTGCGCAGCATGCGCCGCTAAGGTTTATCCTTTTTGTTGGTTGCCACCGACTTAAGTGCCGCTTGCTTGGCAATCTGAGTCGCTCTGTTAGAGCGGATCTCTTTCTGGATGCGGGTGGTTCGCTTCGAGCGCGGCGGGTAGGCAGTCGTCTCTTCCAACAGCTGTGCCACCGTGGCGTCGGCCGTCTCCTTGGTGATGACGGTGCGCGGTCCCTTGTTGGCGACGAAGAAGTCTTCCAGCTCCGCGGCGAGCTCCAGGACGCCTGTGAGCGTGTTGCGCGTGCGCTCCAGAACGGAGTCAATCCTCGCAATCTTCTTGTTCAGCTCGTTGAAACGCGCCAGCTTCTCTTCGTCTCCGTCTGGGTCTAACGGTTTCCCGTCGTCTCCGCGCTCGACGTCCAGGTTCTCTTCGACGTAAGTCGCTAGTTCCTCCACTCGGTCGTCAGTCTCCTGCTGAAGACTCAGCACTCCGAGTTCCAGATATGCGCTGACACTCACAATCGATCGGAAAATCCACGCGTTATGCGAAGACGCGTGTCCCTGTTTCACCGATTCAGCCTCTAGGTGCTGAAGAACAGGGTTCGACGGCAAGGAAAGTAGTGTTGGCTTGCCACGACGCGGAATCCCAGTCGTAGGTAGCGACTCCGCGTGGCGAGCGTCCGGATAGCTGGCCGGCACCACGTAATCTAACGTAGGCTCGCCTCCTTCTTCGGCCGCTTTCTTGCCCTTCTGCTCTGCTTCTGCAGCTGCGCGGCGCTCCTGCGCTAGCGCAATCTCCAGCTGCAATATTTCGCGACGAGCTTCCAGAACCTCGAGTTCGTTCGGCGCGTCACCCATTAATCAATCGATTAAGAATCCAACAGTAAACTTCCAATCGAAGGTTGCTGATGTTTCGATCTAAACGTAGGTATTCAGACCGTTTCGGTACACGAACTACGTCCCTCGAAGACGCGTTCGGCGTGTGTTCGACCTCCCACTACTCGCGTGTAGTGCGGCTGTTAGGTTGTTTGCGAAGCAAGCAACCAACAGCAAGAGTGGATACGCGCGAGCAGCCTTAAGGGAGAGGCCGCCGGAGGGTCTCGAGACCCGCCGGGCGGCCGCCCAGAACCAGCTGCGCGAGCGACTCCCCCTAATCAAAAACCCCAATTAAACAAGTAGAACTGAAGATTAGGGTTAGGGTTAGGATTAGGGTTAGGGTTAGCTCGCATGCTCCGGGCTTTTTTTTTAATTATTTGTATGGATTTTCCACGCGGAATATGCGTGAAGTTTGTGAGTGAACATCATGGCGTTGATAGACTAGGTCTATGATGGACGACCCGTTGGACAAAGTAAAGTGCATTCCATTACTGAATGAAAAACCTCCGCGTTTCTGCTTCAGCGCGCAGATAGCTGGGAGAAGTCCGGCGCAGTGCCTGTCGGGGGGAAGAGCGACGAGGCGCTGACGTTGCCCTGCACAATATCCTCCACCACGAAGTCGGCACCCTCGTCCATGAAGGGAGCGTTGAGGTTGCTTCCCGCGGGTGTGACGAGGCACAGCATGCCCGCCGCCTTGGCGGCGCGTAGGCCCGTCACGGAGTCCTCAATCACGAGGCACTGGTGCGCCTCGAGGTTGCCAGGAAGGCGCTCGCGCGCCATGTTGTAGATGAGCGGGTCGGGCTTCTTCTTGTCGACGTCGTCTCCCGCGAGCACGACGTCGAACTTGGAGAGGCGCTCCACGCCAACGACTGCGTTGACAACCTTGTCGAAGCCCGCGCGCGTCGCCGCGGAGCATATGGCCACGGCAACGTCGTCACGTGCGAGCGCTTCGTCCATGAGCTCGATCACGCCAGGCCGTGCCTCGGCCACTTCCTCGACGATTCGCTTGTAGATTTCCGTCTTCTTGTCTTGCAGCGCGTCGATGAGCGCCATCTGCGCGTCGTCGTTTTCAGGCACATCTGCGTGTTCGTCCACAGCCTTGGACGACGGCCACGTTCCCTGAAGCGTTTCTGTGAAGTGGTACCTCATTTTCGGCTTTCCTCCTCCGACGGTGTTTGCGAGAACATCGTAGTACTCGCGCGACCACCTCACCTGTTCTCCGCCAGCGTACAGGTCGAACGCCTCGAAGGCGCCGTTGTACGCGAGTCTGTGTAGTTCCTCCGTCTCGACGATGACGCCGTCGCAGTCGAAGAGCAGCGCGTACTTGATGGCTCGGCACACGCCGGCTTGACGCGACGGCGTGTATTTGGTTTTGTGGGTTGCACGCCGTGCGCCCGCCCTTACGCTAGCTTTCGCGTGCAGAGATCGCGGCTGCGCGATACGTGCTGGCGTCATCGTGCGTGCGAACCTTATCTTAATCGGACTAGGGAGACTTTCTAAGGTGAGAAAATCGAGACGGGAGATTTCTACGCTGACGGAGATTTGCCGGCAAGAAGAAATCCCGCTAACCCTAACCCTAGATCTAACCCTAACCCTAACGAGATACCCTAACTCGACTAGGGTAACGTGGCGCCGCGGGGGCTCCCCCCATTGAGGGCAGTTTCGTCGTCGAGCACCGCATGCCTAGACTAGCATGAGATCACGGGAGTGTGCCACCTGTCAGACATCAGAGGCACGGAGAAGAGTGCGAGACGCGAGGAGGAGAGGGAAGGTGCACTAAAACGTTTTTATAACCAAAATCAGCACGCAGTACAGTAGACCACGCAGAAGACCTACGCAAGGCGGTAGAAGTAACAGGGCAAAGGGCAACTATTGATCCATGCGTTCCGAGAAGGTGTTCCGACACTTCTGCGCCAGTCCAAAGTTTAGGAAGGCCTAAGGTAGTACTGCAGTGCTCAAGCGCTCCCACCAAGCTTTACTTTTCCGAACAGCGCTACGAAGAGCCGGTGGAAAACGCACCCGACAGATTCCCCTCGAATGAGTGCAGCTGGCAAGTGGCAAGTGGCAAGGTGCTCGGGATCGGGCCGCATCGTGATCGGGCCCAATGCATCGGCCGATCGCGATCCTCGTTCTCGTTCTCGTCCTCGTTGTGGTCATGTGGGTGGTGCACTTTCCCCTCCCCCTCCCCTTTCCTTGTCATTCTTCACTCCACCAACCTCCCTTAAGCGTGATCACGTAAGTAAGCACCAAGCATGGCGCCCGCCTTCTCTTCCCTCTCAGGCCTCTCCTCGCTCCTCGTCGGAACGCTCCTGCTCTCCGGCTCGGCGCTCTCCCTCGCGCAAGAGGACGTGCCGTCGTTCATGCCCACGAGCGACTCGTCCGCTGAGGCGAAACAAAAACTTGCAGGAAACATTCTCGTCAAGTTCAAGACCAAGGGGGGCATCGCCGCCTCGGCGGCCAACGCCGCGCTCAACACCATCCTCTCCGTGGCGGGACTCGAGGAAATCGACGCGGGCATGTTCCCAAGCACGGGGCTGTCTCTGCTGCGCATCAAGGACTTCAAGGTCGACAAGGCCGAGGACATTGTCAACACCAAGCTCGCTGCGCTCACCTCCGCCGTCGCGGCGCAGAGCGGACTCGTCGAGATCGAGTACGCCGAGCCCGACCGCGTGCTGTATGCCGACCAGACGTCCGCGCCGAACGACCCGAGCTTCGGACAACTTTGGGGCATGACGAAGATTGGCGTCATGGACGACCAGCCGAACGCTGGCGAGCCAGGCGCCTGGAGGCAGACGACGGGATCGAGCAACGTCACCGTGCTTGTGATCGACACGGGCGTCGACTACAACCACCCCGACATTTCCGCGAATATGTGGGTGAACCCGGGAGAAATTCCCGGCAACGGGCAAGACGACGACGGAAACGGCTACACCGACGACGTGTACGGCATCAACGCCATCACCAACAGCGGTGATCCCATGGATGACCAAAGCCACGGAACGCACTGCGCGGGAACCATCGGCGCTGTGGGAAACAATGGCGTGGGCGTCGTGGGCGTCAGCCAGCAAGTGAAGTTGGCCGGGTGCAAGTTCCTCTCCGCTAGCGGAAGCGGATCGACATCCGGCGCGATCAAGTGCGTCGAGTATGGCGTTCGAATGGGATTCACGCTCACGTCCAACTCGTGGGGCGGAGGCGGATACAGCCAAGGCTTGAAAGATGCGATCGACGCTGCGGAGGCGATTGGACAGCTCTTCGTCGCTGCCGCGGGAAACAGCAATACGAACAACGATGTCACGCCGCACTACCCAAGCAACTACAACAGCGACAACGTCATCAGCGTCGCGTCAACGACGGACACCGACGGCCGCTCGGGCTTCAGCTGCTACGGCGCAACAACCGTTGACCTCGGCGCGCCTGGATCCAACATTCTCAGCACGATCCACAACAACCGCTACGCGACGTACAGCGGAACGTCCATGGCCACACCACACGTCGCTGGCGCCGCGGCTCTGCTGTATGCCGGAAACCCGTCACTCAGCGGCGTCTCCGGAGGTGCGCAGGTGAAGCGTGCTCTCATGCTTACGGTCGACCCGATCTCGGCACTCGCAGGAAAGTGCGTGAGTGAAGGACGCCTGAACGTCGGCAAGGCGATGGAATTTCTCGTGAATCCCGGGCCGAGCCCGCCGCCGCCTCCAATTGCCCCCCCGAATGCGCCGCCCCCGCCGCCGCGTGGCGCCGGTTGCTTCATCACGGAAGGCGATGGAACGGCGCTAGAGACCGGCCCGGCTGCGGACGAATACATGTCGAAGAATCACCCGAACAACTACGCAAACAACCTGCGTGGTATTATCGAAATGGAAGGCCCCGTCTGCGTGGAGTTCCTCGCGTTCGATCTCGAGCAAGGGTATGATTTCGTCACGCACGTCAACAGCGCGGGCAACCAGCTGGGAAGGTTCAGCGGAGCTGCCACACCTGCGAACATTCAAATTCCTGCTTCCACGTACGAGCGCATGATCTTCACGACAGACTTCTCCGTTGTGAGAGCGGGATTCAAGGTCAAGTGCCATATCCGTGCCCCGTGCCCCGGCGGACCCCCTACGCCTACGCCTACGCCGACGACGATGCCGACGCCGACGACGGCACCCCCTACTCCTACGCCTACGACGATGCCGACGACGATGCCGACGACGATGCCGACGCCGACGACGATGCCGCCGACGACGCCTCCCACGACAAACCAAACAACGGACTACATTGACAAGGCTCTTGACAGCGTGGGTGGCGCGATTGATGCTGGTAAGAACGCGACGAAGGACGTCAAGGATGGCATCGACAAGCTCAAGGAGAACCCGGAAGATGCAGTCAAGATTCCAGGAAAGATCACATCTGCCGCTTCAAGCACGGCGGGAAGCCTTGCTCTTGCCTCCGCGCTACTCCTCGGCGCCGCATTCAACTAAATTCGTACATCTGTTTGCGTACGAGGGGGTCGAGGGTAAAGTTATATTCTGTATGGGTGTTTTATATACAGTGCTTTTGCTATTCCAGATTCCGTATTTCTTCCTTTTAAGCAATTCTGCACCCGATTAATAGACCAAAATAAAATACATTTTCTGCTTAAATCGTGATTGAATCCCATCCATCCACCCACAGACACACACACAACTGAACTCGCAACATGCTGCTTCGTGTCCTCAACTGTGCGTGTATAACCTTCAAAATCACCTGCGCCATAAACAAAAACGCGCAGTGAATGGCACCGGTGAATGGGCTGAATGGTGAAAGTGAATGGTGTGAAGGGACGACCGTTGGACAAACTAAAGTGCAACTTCATTACTGAATTTATTTTGGCGCCGCGAGCTTCCTCTGCAAGCGCTGCTTTTCCTTCTCTCGTCGGAATAGCAAGCCTTGCAGGCGGCGGACCTCTTTCTTGTCAGGCGTAATACCGCTGCTGTCTTCCATCTCCAGCAACTGTGTTGTTGGCGTCATGGCAGATGCGGTGGATGCCGGGCTCATCGAAGCCGGCGACGCCAGAGGTGCACTCGTCGCCTTCAACGCACCAAGCTCCGACTCCATCTGAAGGATTCGCGCCTCCGCAAGCTCGGCACGCTGGCGCTGCATCGATACTTGCTCATCCACATCCTGTAGGCGCTGTCTGAGCGGAGTGCTCAAGCGCTCGACGTCCGTCGCCACGTGCGACGCCACGTCTGTCGTCATCTCGCGGATTTGGCGCTGCAGTCGCGCAACCTCGCGCTGCAAGGCGCGCACTTCCGGCGTGGGTCCTCCCACCCTAGATGCGGGAGGATCGCGCTCCTCGACCTGCGTCACAGTAAGCTGAGCTTTGGCCGCACGTTCCTCCTCGAGCATCCTGGCGAGCTTTTCTGCCCGGTCATTTGCGCGACGTGAGTCAGCCTCCGCCTCTCTCGCACGTTGCTCGGCATCCTCGAGCCCCTGTGCGCGCATACGCTCCTCAACAGCACTTTCCATTGCCATTTGACTACGCGATTCAGCTTCAGCCACGGCCTGTGCTGCAGCCTTCTCCGTGATTCGCACGGTGCTGCTCACTTCAGTGCGGGCCACAGTCGCCTCCGCATGCGCCTTCTCCGCCGCCTCGGTTGCTGCGATTGCCGTCGCCTTTGCCCTATCCAATCCAGATTTTGCCTCGATGGCGGCGCGCTCAAGCATCTTGGCACGTGCCTCCGCCGCATCGCGCGCCTCCACGGCGGCACCAAGCTCAGCGCGCGCCGTCGCTAGCGCCGCGCCGAGCTCGCGGATCTCCTCGCCCTTCGACGACGACGCGCTCGCAAGCTCCGCTTCAAGACGGTCCACCTGGTCTTGGGCAGAAACATGCCCCTCCTCGGACGCCTCAAGCACAGCGCGCACCTGATCAAGCTCGCCACGCGCCGTCGCTAGCGCCGCGCCGAGCTCGCGGATCTCCTCGCCCTTCGACGACGACGCGCTTGCAAGCTCCGCTTCAAGACGGTCCACCTGGTCTTGGGCAGTAACACGCCCCTCCTCGGACGCCTCAAGCTCAGCACGCACCTGATCAAGCTCGCCACGCGCCGTCGCTAGCGCCGCGCCGAGCTCGCGGATCTCCTCGCCCTTCGACGACGACGCGCTCGCAAGCTCCGCTTCAAGACGGTCCACCTGGTCTTGGGCAGTAACACGCCCCTCCTCGGACGCCTCAAGCACAGCGCGCACCTGATCAAGCTCGCCACGCGCCGTCGCTAGCGCCGCGCCGAGCTCGCGGATCTCCTCGCCCTTCGACGACGACGCGCTCGCAAGCTCCGCTTCAAGACGGTCCACCTGGTCTTGGGCAGTAACACGCCCCTCCTCGGACGCCTCAAGCTCAGCACGCACCTGATCAAGCTCGCCACGCGCCGTCGCTAGCGCCGCGCCGAGCTCGCGGATCTCCTCGCCCTTCGACGACGACGCGCTCGCAAGCTCCGCTTCAAGACGGTCCACCTGGTCTTGGGCAGTAACACGCCCCTCCTCGGACGCCTCAAGCTCAGCACGCACCTGATCAAGCTCGCCACGCGCCGTCGCTAGCGCCGCGCCGAGCTCGCGGATCTCCTCGCCCTTCGACGACGACGCGCTCGCAAGCTCCGCTTCAAGACGGTCCACCTGGTCTTGGGCAGTAACACGCCCCTCCTCGGACGCCTCAAGCTCAGCACGCACCTGATCAAGCTCGCCACGCGCCGTCGCTAGCGCCGCGCCGAGCTCGCGGATCTCCTCGCCCTTCGACGACGACGCGCTTGCAAGCTCCGCTTCAAGACGGTCCACCTGGTCTTGGGCAGTAACACGCCCCTCCTCGGACGCCTCAAGCTCAGCGCGCACCCGATCAAGCTCGCCACGCGCCGTCGCTAGCGCCGCGCCGAGCTCGCGGATCTCCTCGCCCTTCGACGACGATGCGCTCGCAAGCTCCGCTTCAAGACGGTCCACCTGGTCTTGGGCAGAAACACGCCCCTCCTCGGACGCCTCAAGCTCAGCACGCACCTGATCAAGCTCACCACGCGCTGTCTCAGCATCGTCAATCGCCGCGTCACGCTCCGCCACATGCGCCGCCTGCATTACAGTCAGCTGAGCTTTGGCCGCACGCTCCTCCTCGAGCAGGTCGGCTAATGTCTCCGCCCGGTCATTCGCGCGGCGCGAGTTCGCCTCCAGCCCGTCACGACGCTGTAGCTCTACCTCAACCTGCTCCAGCTCCTGCCGCACCGCGGCAAGCTCCGCACGTGCCATGTCCGCATCATCGATCGCAGCGTCACGCTCTGCAGCGAGAGCCTGCCGCGCCGACGTAGATGTTGCCATCAGGCTTTTGGCACGCTGCAGTTGAGAACGTAGCGTCTCGTTTGTGGCATCTTGATTCGCCGATGCCTCGTCCGCATCCTTGTTCGCCACAGCGAGCGCCTTCTCGAGCGAAATTTTGGCCGCACGCTCCTCCCCGAGCATCCTGGCGAGATCCTCTGCCCGGTCATTCGCGCGACGAGAGTCCGCCGCCGCCTCGTCGCGACGCTGCAGCTCCCGACGCACCGCATAAAGCTCGGCGCGCGCTGTCTCAGCATCGTCAATCGCCGCGTCACGCTCCGCCACATGCGCCGCCTGCATTACAGTCAGCTGAGCTTTGGCCGAACGCTCCTCCTCGAGCACCCTGGCGAGCTCCTCCGCCCGGTCATTTGCGCGACGTGAGTCCGCCGCCGCCTCGTCGCGACGCTGCAGCTCCTGTCGCACCGCAGCAAGCTCAGCGCGTGCTGTCTCAGCATCGTCAATCGCCGCGTCACGCTCCGCCGCATGCGCCGCCTGCATTACAGTCAGCTGAGCTTTGGCCGCACGCTCCTCCTCGAGCATCCTGGCGAGCTCCTCCGCCCGGTCATTCGCGTGACGTGAGTCCGCCGCCGCCTCGTCGCGACGCTGCAGCTCCTGTCGCACCGCATGAAGCTCAGCGCGTGCTGTCTCAGCATCGTCAATCGCCGCGTCACGCTCCGCCACATGCGCCGCCTGCATTACAGTCAGCTGAGCTTTGGCCGCACGCTCCTCCTCGAGCATCCTGGCGAGCTCCTCCGCCCGGTCATTTGCGCGACGAGAGTCCGCCGCCGCCTCGTCGCGACGCTGCAGCTCCAGCTCCGCATCGAGCAGCGCTCGCCGCACACGGCGCAGCTCGGTCGCCGTGGCATCGTCTGAAGCACCGTCGGATGGATACTGCTGTGTGGCGTCCGTTGGGCACGGCACCAGCGGCGGCGTTTCAATCATGCTGCAAAGGTGTTGGAAAGGCGTCGTCGTGCCCACATCCACCGCGCTCTGGTCGGGCGTCCATGCCTCCGCCGCCTCGACCGCGAGCGCGAGGGCGTCTGCGTCGATTGACATCGCGCGCCGTGCACGGGCTTCGTCTGTCCTGCTCTTTCGCCGTTGCTTCTGCGTCGTAGGGCGAACTCGCTCGACGCGCCTGAGGAGTGCCGCAGCTTGCAGTTGCTCTCCTCGTTCTTCTGCAAGGCCTTTCAGGCTGTCCGCCACAGCTACTGCCGTGCGCAGGCGCAGGCGCAGTTCGTCGACGTCTTCGTTGTCGGCGTCTTGTTCGTTGATTTCTCCGTCTGAGCTGCTTGCAGAGAGGCTTACGCACTCTTCTTCTTCGTCTTGCCCGTCAAGGTGTTCTTCTTCTTCGTCCGTCTCCACTTCGTGGCTGGCATAGTCGAGGCTGCTTCTCAGGCTGACGTCACTGTCGTCGCTGTACACGTGTACGTTTCTTTTCGTATGTTTCTTGGCGGAGGACGAGGCGGTTCTGCTTTGGTTGGAGAAGTAGTCCGTGAGCGGCCTGAACGCCTTTCTGTGCGAGGTTGCGTTTGCGCTGTGCGTTTTGAGCAAGGCGGCGGATGGCGGTTTGAGCAGTGAGGGCATGTTGACGGATCCGGGCGAGAGGTTCATCGCACTGCCAGCGGGCATGGTGAGGAGGCTGGTGGTATGCGAGTGGCACCTAAGGTTGTGTGTGAGAAAACGGAGCCTTAAGGGGCTGGCAAAAGGGCTTGCAAGGGACAGACAGCTAACCTTAAAGCTTTGAATGGTCCCGCTGATTGATGGATTCCAAATGGGCGGGCGAGCGGGAAAAGGTTTACCCTAGGCATTAATTAGGGGTTAGTTTGTACCATGAATGCAGAGTAGGGGTTAGTACTTCCTACCTGACTCCCTTGATCTCCCTCCTTGACCCACTCCCTTCATCCCGTTCTCCGTGTGGCTGTGTGGGGAGTCGCCAGAGATATCTTAGTGGCCTCCAGGGGAGTGATGGCGCGCGCGATGGCGATCTCGCCTGCGATGTCGGCTGCGACAGTTGCTCGCAGTTCCTCGCGACGACGCCTCCTCATCGCCATGAACAGCGCCGCACTCGTGCCGACCAAGAGCAACAGCTGCAAAGCCGCGCAAACGGACGAGGCGTTCGAGGCGGCACTGAAACGCGCGGAACAGACACTCAACGAAGCCGACACGTTTTTCGCAAGTGGCGAATACGAATCAGCATACGAGAAATACACGGAGCTCGTGCGATCGTCCGAGAATGTCTCGATTGTGCTCAACGAGAGAGCGCGATTCGGCCGCGCATGCGCTCTCTACGAACAAGGACGCGATCGACAGGCCGTCATTCTACTTGAGGACCTCGTACTTCGACGGCAGCTTGGGCTTGACGCGGAGAAGGCGGCGGCATTAGCCGTCGCACTGTATGCGATGAAGCGTGACGAAGAAGCGGAGGATATCTATGCAACAGCCACGGCAATCATGCCAAAGCTAACGAAGGGGTACGTTCCACCGCGATGGGGTCCCAGACTGCTCGCCGCTAAGGATAGGTTTGATCGACTCTTGTGACATTTCATAAATACATAATGTAATACCATTATTTTATACACTCTACAGTTGGTAAGCGCGCGCCGACTCCTCTCGTATCCTTGAGATATTCGACTCGCTCTCTCGCAGCTTCTCCGAGATGGCACTCACAGCATCCGCGTCCGCGGTGCGCAGTGGCGGTGATCCCGCGGGCTTGGGCAGAGATATATTGTACGGGCTGTTTTTCGCCGCCGCCGACACTTGCCTCGTCGCTGGCCCAAGGCTCACCCCTCGTGCACGAACTCCAAATGCGAGCGTGCATGCGCTTTCCTGCGAATGGGCAAGCGTGGGCGCGCAGTGGAGAAGAAGTAGCGTCTTGCTGTCGCCACCGAGGCTGTCGCTGAGGACGAAGGTAAGGCGGCAGTCACGGAAGGGAATGTGGCTATCGTCAGTCGCCGGTTGGTTTGATAACGACGCAGCGCGGCGCGAGACGCGTCGAGATTTTGCCCTAAGCGCAGATATGCAGCTTCCAAGCAAGCTCAAGCTGCGATTGATGTGTTGCGCCTCGAGCAGTCTCTCACCGGTCGATCCGCTTTTGCCGAGCCGCTCCGAGCCGGCAAGGTCAACGAGCACGAGCTTCGATTTTGTCACGCGCGCGCGACCGACATTGTGCGAGGGTACGCAGGCGATGTGAACTGTAAGGACGAGGTGGCTTCGGCTGCTTCGCTCGTTGATGTTCGTCGCGCCTTGAGCACGAACCGACATCGCGCGGCGCAGCAGCTTTGCTACGTCGAGCGTGTTCGCTACTTTATGGCGGCTGAGACCCGCGACGTGAGTGGTGCCATCGGGCAGCAGACGCACGTCGAGCGTTTGCCGCTGCTCGCCAGGCCCCAGCGGCTTAGTTTCGAGCACGCCCAGGTCCCGCAGTGTGTCGTTGTATACCTCGAGAATCGAAACCTCGAACGTGTACGTCAAATCTGCTGCCGCTTCCGACGCACGCGCGAAGAGTGTGTTCATGGCAAGCCAAACCACGCCTCGATCGCCCTCCACACCTTCCATCGTGAACGTCTTTCCCGCACCCGTCTGGCCGTACGCAATGACGCACGAATTGTAGCCGTCGAGGCTCGCGTGAACGAGAGGCGCGACCTCAGCATACACCACCTGCTGCCCACACTTGGCGTCGAGCGCCTGGTCCACGGCGAAAGTCTGAGGGCGAAGCTTGCCTGTCGCGCTGGAACCGCCGAGTTTCGCCTTTGCTGGCAACATCACAGACACTTCCCCGGGATTGGGCACGTGAACCGCGGGAGTCGCCCCGTTCTCGGCGTCGCCCACCATCGGACGAACGCGAGCGAACACGCGAATGCGGCCCTTCATGTCTATGAGCTCGTTGTTCAGACGCGCACGCTCTTGGTACGCCTTGGCAAGGCCTCGCGCCAGCTCGGCATTTTTCGTCGAGAGCGATTTGCTTGCACGTCCCATCCACTCGAGGCTGCCCGCCAGCTGAAGCTTTAAGCCACGCTGGAAGCTCGACACCTCCGCCCTCGTGCGCTCCATCCACAGGCGCATTGATTCCGCGGTACCCCTCATCTTTGCCGCGATCGCCGCAGCGGCGGATCGCTCGCGAGAGCGCGCCGCCTCCGACTCCGCCAGCGCTGCGGCATTCGCGTCAGGAGCTGCCGCAGCTGCAGCCACTGCCGCCTCGGACGACGCGAGCTCCGCCTTCAGACGTGCGACCTCAGCCTCCGCATTCTCCGCACGGCTCTCCGATTCGGCAAGCTTTGCAATTGCCATCTTCTCGCCGTCCTGAGCCTCGAGACGCAGCGCCGCCTCGCGGTCCCTGGCCTCAGTCGCGCCTTGTGCCTCCTCTTTGTGCTTCGCGAGCTTTGCCTGCGCCAAGTCTGCCGCAAGCCGTTCCGCAGACTCCTTGTGACGAGCCTCCGCCTCGGCAATGGCGGCGACCGCAAAAGCTCGCTCGTCCTCCACGCGCCGATCCGCCTCTGCATTTCGCAGCACAAGCGCCTGCTCAAGCGACTGCCAGGCTGCGGCCGCCGCGTCATCGCTGCCTCTAGCCAACAGTGCGTCGGCGGCGCGCTTGCTCGTCTCCTCTAGTGCTGCATTCAGCCGAGCGGCGTGCTCGCGCTCCTCTCTCAGCAGTCGCACGAGCTCCGTTTCCCGCGCGCTCGCGCCGGAAATGATCGCCTGCGCCTCGCGCGCGTCAGCCGCCGCCGATGCGCGCATATCCTCCTCCGCGGCGAGTCGCGCCGCGGCGGCTGCCATTTCTGCGGCTGCGGCAGCCTCCGTCTCCGCCTCCTCGCGCTCGATCGACGAAATAACGTTCATGATGGCACGCGCCACGAGACCCCGCACGATCTCCCGCCCACTCTCCTCCTCGTGCCTGACGAGACGCTCCATTTCTTCCATCTCCGCGAACATGCGCCTGACGTCGTTGCCGTGCCTCTTCACCTGTGCAGCCACTCGCGCCTGCACATTCTCTACGCCGCTTTCCTCCTCTCGCGCGATCATGTCCTCCAGCTCCTCCATCTCGGCGAACATGCGCCTGACATCTTCGCCGTGTCTCCTCGCCTGTACCTCGAGTCTCACATCGTCGTCGTTCGCCTGCGAGACGACGCGGTGTGCTGCCGCCTCGAGGCGCTTGTGAAAGAACGCCTCCGCCTGCATCGCCGCCTCCGCGGCGGACTCCACCTGCATGGCTGCTCTGTGCACCGCCTCCTCCCCCGCCGCGATCGTGAGGCGCGCCACCTCCGCCTCCGCGCGCGTGCGGCGTGCCACCTCCGCCCCCATTTCCACGTTGTGTCGTACTTTCTGCCTCTCCACCTCCGCCACGAGCTCCTCAATACGTCCCTGCTCTTGCTGCGCAAGCCGCTCCTGCTCTTCGATGAGAAACGCCATCTCGCCTCGCACGAGCTCGATTTCGTCGCGAAAGCTCGCCTCGGTGTCGGACGCCATCGCCGCGTGCTCCCATACGGCCTCCTCCTCCTCCTGCTCGAGCTGCGCCTGCAGTGCCGCGGCTTCGCCGAAGGCGGCTCTCATATCCTCCACCTCCCTTGCGTGTCTCTCCGCCTGCGCCTCTAGTAGCTTTTTGTCCGCCTCCCTTGCCAGCTGTGCCTGCAGGAGCTGCGCCTCCTCCATTTCTTTCCTGAGCGCCGTCACCTCTCGCCTGTGCCTCGCCTCTTGGTCGCGCAGCGCCTGTTTGTGTTCTTGTTCCGCCTCTTGCGTTTGTCTTCTCCACGTTCTCGGCGACAGAGGTTTCATGGCGTCTGAGGGGCTCGCGGGCGCCGACCTGGTTGCGCTGGCGAGAGGCGTGAGCCTTCTCGGCGGCCTTGTCGGCGTCGACGGCAGCGTGCTGAACTGCGTTTCATCCGTGGGTTGGTGTTGACTGGTGGTTGTGGTCGCATCGTCGCCGTCGCCTGTGTCGTACGGGGAGGAGGCGTGTTGCGGCGAGCTTGACGAGGAGTGCACCTTGCTTTTTCTGCGTCCAAACAGGCCGCCAATTCCGTGGCCGCCGCCGTTCGCGTGATCCGTCGCGCCTTCGCCGTTGTGCTTCGAGGCGCCGCGTCGTGCGGTGGACGACAGCCCACCTCCCATGACTGACACAACGCCGGAGGGGAAAGTAAAGGGGCCGAGAACAGTGGCAGGTCAAACCAAAGGGCAATATTGGGGCAGGTCAAACAACGAACAAGGGGACGTACTTCTTACGAGCATTAGGACGATAGGGATAGGGCATAGGGTTAGGGTTAGGGTTAGGGTTAGGGTTAGGACAGGTGGTTTGTTGTGCGTTTTGCCGTTTTGCTTCCCCCCTCCCCCTCCAGATCCCCCTCCCCGTCCCCGGGTCCTCTTTTTCCGCCCCTCCCTTCCCCTCCCTGCTTTCCCCGTTCCCCTCCTCCCCCTCCCCCTGCTGCTGCGCTAAATCGAGAAGCGTCGCCTGTCACCGTCAGCTCCTCTCATGGAAGACACGGACATGGGCTCGACGCGCGGACTCGACAAGGAGTTCCTCAGCACCTGGAAGAAACACAGGAGACGCAAAGTATGGAGAGTCGCGGCACTCGCGCTATTCGCGGTCGCTGGCATCGTCGCCGTGCCGCTGTCGCTGCAGGAAATTCTCGCAAAGAAGAGCTACAGCGCGACTATCGCAACCGCGGCAATATTCATGGCCATTGCGCTGGGAATCAGCTTCATGGAAGTCTGGAACCACATATGCACGTTCAACAAGCCGAATCTGCAGCGCTACATCGTGCGTATCATTCTCATGGTGCCCATCTACTCCGTCGACAGCTGGCTCGCGCTCGTGCTCTACGACGAGGAAGTAAGCACGCTCATACACGCGTTGCGCGAAACCTACGAGGCTTACGTCATCTACAACTTCGTCGCGTTCATTCTCGCGTGGCTCGAGCAGGAGGCGGGCTTCAACTTCACCAACCTGCCCGACTGGCTCGCCACCAAGCCTCAGGTGGGACACATTTGGCCGATGAACCACTTCCTCTCGCCGTGGCCCATGGGGCGGGAGTTTATTCGGAACGTGCGCACGGGCGTGCTAAACTATGTCATCCTAAGGCCAACGACAACATTTCTTGGGCTCGTGCTGTACTTGTCAGGGAATTACGAGGAGGGCAACTTTTCGCCCAACAACGGCTACGGGTATATGTGCGCCATCAACAACTTTAGCCAGTGCTGGGCTCTGTACTGCCTCGTTATGCTTTACCGCGCGACGAAGTACGAGCTCGATCCAATCAAGCCAATGGCGAAGTTCGTCATGGTAAAGCTCGTCGTATTCTTCTCCTTCTGGCAGTCGGTGCTCATTGCTATTTTGGTGGAGGCTGGTATGTTCCAGCGCTGGCTTGGAACTGACGACAAGGAGCACAGCGCAAATGTTGCTGCTGGCATGCAGGACTACCTCATCTGCGTCGAGATGCTCTTTGCCGCCGCGGGACACAGTTACGCCTTCAGCGCGAGCGAGTTCGAGGTGACAGCGGCGGATCCAGCGACGCCGGGACGCGGGGGCAATGGCAGCAGCGTTTGGAGCAACCTCACGCACATGCTCAGCACGGAGGACGTAAGGGAGGAGGTTTACGGGCAGGTGTACGGGCAAGCCTCGTACGGGGCGATGCGTCTCGCGTCGCTACCTGAGGAGTCGTACCGCGCGCTGAGCGAGGGCACGACGAGCTTGATTGGCCGCCTCAAAGGTTCGCACGCGTCGCATAACGACTTGCTAAGCTCTGCACCCCTCGTCGCTGAGGGTGAGGAGATGCGCGCCGGCGAGGACTTAATTCAGTCGTCGATATCAGCCGACGACGATGACATCATGCCGAACGGCAGATGAGAGAGTGAAAAAAAACAAAAATGAAAAAACGTATAGTAAAAAAGTTGAGAGGCTTCTATTTTATCTATTCGCGTTACTAACTTACTTTCCGTCAACTATATGAAAAGAAGTCGAGCTGACGAGCCCTAAACCTTTACGCGAAGTTGGCCATAACCTCGTGGTCGTTCCATCCTGGCGTTTCGCTCGTCAGCAGCTCAGCATACTTCTGCATCGCCTCCTCCTTGGACATTCCCTTGACGCTGTTCCAGGCGTCCCACTTCGCGCGAGCCTCGAACTGCACCTGCCAAGGCTGCGATCCCTCGACGTCGCCGACGGTCGCCTGCTTGAAGAACTTGTAGTACGCGAGCTTCACCTCGTTGGACGAGTCCGAGGCGGGCTTCGGTCCGTTCTTGATGTAGTACACGGCTCGCTTGAACTGCTCCTCCGCCATCGTGCGCCTTGACTGGAAAGTGATCGCAGGAGAGGGAGAAGAGGGGAGGGGGAAGGAGGAGAAGAAGACTCCAAGGTCCAATCCACTCGGCTGATGGAGAGGGAAGTCCAAGAAGAGAACAGAAAAACGCACCCCAACCAGGCTGCCCGGGGAGCGCCTGTTTTGGTCGGGCCAGGCACCAGGGGTTTGGGGTTTTGGGGGTTTTGGCGCTCGGGATGCAAATTTACAATTTTACTCGTCCACTTCGTCCAAACGCACGTACAGCTCGCGCCGGCGAAACTTCTCCTTCACATAATCCGCAGCTAGCAACGCTGTTGCGACCATAATGCCCAATACGCCACCGCCAACGAGCACGAATACCGCCGTGCGACTCTGCCGACGGCCCTGGCCCTTCGGCGAATCACTGCTCTCGACGACCCCGTCCGAGGGAGGCGCCGCGCGAATGCTCGACGGCGCAAGTGTTGTTTTCCTGCCCATTTCGCTCACGTACGCGGGTGCCTCGAGTGCGCTCGTCAGCGTAACTTGCAGGAGCAGCGTTCGCTGAGCAGGATTGAAATTGTCGTCAGAAATCACGAAAGCAGTCGCATACGGTTCCTCCAGCACTGATTCGTCGACACCAGGAGGTTTCGGTCTTCCAGGGATCACCGTCAAGCCTTCCATATTGTCGATGGGATAGCCGTCAGAGGCCCAGAGCTCGGTTAGCAACTCCACTTTCAGGACACCGCCGCCCATACCAATCCTTGGGACGTGAACTCTAGAAAGGCGCATCGCAGAGCCGTGCATTACGCAGTCATCACAGACCTCTACGTGCGCACGGCTGAGTAGCAGAAGGTGCTCGTGCTCCTCATGTTCACCGTGCGGCGGGAGCCTTGCAAGGTCGGTCATCCCGAAGAAACTTTCGTCGAGAGGAAGCCAGATGGGCAAAACGCCAAAGTCGCCCTTGCTGCCTTCCCAGTTGGTGAAGATCCACCCAGGAACGTGGTCTTCGTGAGGACTTCCTGGCTCGGGATGCTCACACACAGCAAATAGACGACCATCTCTCAGCACCTCCGCCGCCTCCACACCTCCATTAAACTTGCACTGGCTGAAGATTGCGGAAACGCCCGGGTGCACGGGGTGCGGCACCGGTCCGTCTACATCCTTCGTGTACTTCCAGATTCTATGTCTCCTTTCGAACGACACGAGCACGGCACCCCCGTCGTCGTCGCCGAGCGACCCACCAGTCTCACTCGTGAGTGTTTCAGCGTCGCCCCACTCCTTGTTGCCAGCAATTCCCTCCTCGGAACCGTCCGCGGTGATATTTCGCATGGGAGACATTTTCACGCTTGCGAGGTTGCTCACAATGTCAGTTGTGGTGTTGAAGGTCAAGTCCGCCTCTAGCCACACTCCGACGTCGCTGACAGCCAAGAGTGCCGTTCCTTGCTTATTTGTGAGTATGCTGCTCCAACCTCCGAACCCTCTTCGTGTTGAAGATATCTGCAGTGCGGCATTGATACGTACATAGGTTTCCCCCAGTGCGACGTGGTGGTCTTCTGGCCTGACGTCGTCGGGTGCGCGCTGGATTTTGGTGACGTTTAAGTCACTCAAGAGTTGTGCGTTTTTGCCGAGGTATTCTTCGAGGACATCCGTGCCTGCAGCCAAGGCACAAGAGTTCAGAGCTAAGCACGTGCCTATTGTGAATATTGTGAGTGCTTTCACGGGTGACGCCATCGCTGTGCTTTCTTTCCCTTGAGTGGTTGAGCGAAGCGTGGGAGGGAAGGAGGAGAGGGAAGAATCAGGGAAGAAGGCGACGGGTCCCAGTTCCCACGGCCCTCCCCAGAACCCCTCCCCGCTCCCACCCGGGGGCAGTTGGGGTTTTTTACCCGGTCACCCAGTCACACCTTCTTCCATGCCCGCAACACGCAGCGCCTTCAACAACGCTCGACGTGGATTGCTTAGCCACAGTCGTAGGCGCGCGCACGCCAGGTGCAGCAACAACGCCGCCCTTTCGGTGAAGACGACGGAGATCGGGTCGACAGCTTGGGTAGAGTTCGCAACCAAGGCGTCAGGCGAATACGAGGGACAGGCTGTTCGATTCGATCCCAACAGTGGCGCAGCACTTCCACTCGACGACAGCATCGTTCCCGACGCGTATCGTGAGTGGGGCGTGGAGCTCGTCGATCGCCAAGCCAACTCGCACAGCATCGCATCCGACGATGGAATACGTCTGCTCACACGACTCGTGTATCCTGCTGTTGGTTGCGAGGCGGATGCCGTGAGCTTCGACAGCACCGATCGGACCGTGCTGCGAGGACACAACGAAGCGAAGACTATTCTACCCAATGGAGCCTTCAGTGCAGGTTGCCGCATACTGCCCGAGGACGCCTTCACGAAGATGTTGATGGAGTGTGCGATACCCGTCAGTTACAGCACTGACGAAGAGCCTGAAGAGCCCGTGCGCTATCGCTTTCGACATCAGCTGAATGGCCGAGGTGTGCTGTATGTCGAGGTGATTGCCGAACAACGCGTGGCCGCCGACTACAAATCCGCAAATTTGGCAGAGCCACTGCCACCGAGTACTTGCTGCGCTCCATATCCTGAGTGGGCGCCGAAGGAACCGCCTTCCGACGGAGTTGATGCGGATGCACTTAGCACTGCTTCAGCTTACTTGACTGGCTATTGGCATCTCGGCGACGGTGAGAATGAACTAGGTGAGCCGATTTTGATGCTCGCCGGTACGCACGACGTGCCAACTTGTCCCATGTCTTCAGAGCACCTCGTTGCACTCGGTGGTCCACACAACGCCTTCCACGGCGTGCACTACGAGGACGACGACACGCTTCACGTCGTCGCAGGGCTCGAGTCGCACGGCTGGGTGAGCCGCAAGTACACGAAAGGCCGGCTCGAGCACATTTGCATGTGCGCGTACTAATAGTGTAACGTAAACTACCAGAGCCTTACCTAGGACTTTAACCAGGGTGAGATTTGACCGATTTCCCTCCCGGCTGCCAGGCTGGTGGCGTTTGGTTTTTGTGGCCTCTATTTCGTCCCATACGCTCCGAGTCAGCGGATCCGCCCCCTGCCCTCCGCCACTTCTCCGCCTCGGTGCATGCACACGGCCGCGCGTCACATACGCGCCGTTAGCATACTCATAGGTGCACGCAGACACCACGTCCGAACCGCCGTACGCACCTTTGGTACAGCTCGCACGCAAATCGACTGGGAACTCGTCATGTCGTCCACAAAAACAAAAAAGCCGGCGTTCGACGAGCGACGCGCGCGCAAGCTGACCGACTCCAAAACGAAAACTGGCGCCAACGGCCCGGTCGTGTACTGGATGAACCGCGACCAGAGATTTGCAGATAATTGGGCGCTTCTGCGCGCGGCGGAGCACGCGCAGCGCCTAAACACGAGTTTGTGCATCGTGTTCGCCCTCGCGGAATCCTACTGCGGGTTCGCCACAGCAAGGCACAGGTGCTTCATGCTTGAGGGACTTAAGCAGGTTGCTGATACGGCTGCAAAGAACAACGTTGGATTCGCATACCTCACCGACGGCGATCCCTCTGCCACGGTGCCAAATTTTGTCAAGACGCACGGTGTTCAGCACGTGGTTTGCGACATGAATCCGATGCGCGAGGGGCGTGCGTGGCGCAAGGCTCTTGCGGATGCCAAGATGTGCCCACTGGAAGAGGTGGACGCGCACAACATTGTTCCCGTGTGGACCGCGTCAAACAAGGTGGAGGTGGGAGCGCGCACGCTGCGCGCGAAGATCCACCGCCTGCTCCCTGAATTGCTCACCGAGTTTCCCAGCGCGGAAGAGGCGACGGCAAACCTGCCTTCTCCCACCGTGGGTACGGATCCCATCAACTGGGACGCGGCAATCGCGCGCGCGCGCGAGCGAGGCTCCGCCGTCCCGGAGCTCGCATGGGCGAAGCCTGGCGAGGTTGCCGCCAAGGCTGTACTCAACGACTTTCTCGCGAACCGCCTGCGCCTGTACGAGAAGCGCAACGACCCTGCCGCGCCGAAAGCGCTCTCCGGGCTGTCCCCGTGGCTTCGCTACGGACACATCAGTGCGCAGCGCGCGGCGCTTGCGATTGGCGAGATTCGTAAGAAGGTTCCCAAGGAGGCGGCTGACGGCTTCATCGAGGAGATGGTGGTGCGGCGCGAGCTGGCGGACAACTTTGTCTTCTACACGCCCGAAAACTACGACCAGCTGAGCGGTCAGAAGTACGACTGGGCTCGCGAGACGCTGCAGCTGCACGCGGGCGACCCGCGACCGCACGTGTACACACGCGAGAAGCTCGAGGCTGGAAAGACGCACGACGAGCTTTGGAATGCAGCACAGCTCGAGCTCGTGCATGGCGGCAAGATGCACGGCTTCATGCGCATGTACTGGGCGAAGAAGATTCTCGAGTGGACGGCAAGCCCAGAGGAGGCGCTCGCGACGGGAATCTACCTGAACGACAAGTACTCGCTAGATGGCCGCGACCCGAACGGATATGTGGGCGTGATGTGGAGCATTGTGGGCGTGCACGATCAAGGATGGAAGGAGCGCGAGGTGTTTGGCAAGATTCGCTACATGAACTACGACGGATGCAAGCGCAAGTTCAGCATCCCGGCTTACGTGAGTCGAGTGAACAACCTGGTTCGAGCGGTTAAGGCGAAGGACGCGAGTGCGACGTGCAATCCTGGCGGTTGGAAGCTCAACGGATCGGCGGCGGTGGGGGCGTCGACGACGCCCAAGGTTGATCGTGATGCTCTCCTGCGCTTAGCGACGACGGCATCGAAGAGCAATCAGGAGCCCGAGAGGTGCTTGGACGCGCTCAAAGCTCTTCAGAAGTTGCCAGTGGACAAGGAGTCTCTGGTGGCGAGTGGCGTCGGCAAGCTCGTCAAGCCCCTGACCAAGAGCGACGGTGAGATTGCGGAAGTGGCCAAGTCGATCGTCGAGAGCTGGAAGCGCGTGATTGTTGTGAGTCGGTGATCCCTCATTCAGTAATGAAGTTGCACTTTAGTTTGTTCAACGGTCGTCCCTTCACATCATTCACTTTCACCATTCTTCAGCCCATTCACCGGTGCCATTCACTGCGCGTTTTTGTTGATGGCGCAGGTGATTTTGATGTTTGTATCACTTGATCAGGGTGCTTCCGGGGCACCTTGCACACCGAATGATACCATTGAAGCTGCTATAAGCCAGGCGACCGCCTCACTCCAATCGACGAGTTCTCGCCACACAAAATTGAGAAAAGACTCATCAATTGGCATCTTCATCTCGCAAAAGACGTCATGGGCGACGGCTGCCTCTAGCTCTCTAGCAACGATGGGTTGCCACGGATTAGCTTAAGTCGTACGTACACGTTGCTGGGACACACGAATCGATTGGGGGTTTGTTGTGGTGATCGGGACTCGCGTGGCAGCAGTCGACGAGATCGGAAGGCAACAGGTCGAAGGACGCCATCGTGTTCTTGGCAGAGGATACCACCGATGGAAGTTGCGGACCAGTCACCGATGATCGTGTAGGGCTTGGACGGATCCGGGGATGCCTCCTTCATTTTGGCCAGTGCGTCCTTGACCATTTCAGTTTGTGAATGAAGAACCGAGCGCGAAGAGGGAGGGTTACTAGGGTTATTATCACAACACGCCCCCGCACGACGAACGTGAGTAAAGGAAGTGAATTAAAGGAAGCATGGTCTTAAGCTACAATTCTACAAAGATCTTTCTGATCTCTCTTCTGTTTGTCCGTGTACACACGGTTGGCACTTGGCAGGATCGTTGTCAACAGTTCAACACCATCTTCAGATGGTTTCTAGGGAACCTCGGCATTTCTACTTGTTTTTTTTTGTTTGAATGCGCGGGGGGAGAGAGAGAGGGGAACCTCCTAAGGTTAGTTCCAGTTTGAAATGAAGAACGGGAGCTCAGGTTCAAATCAAGCAAGGAGTCAAGGAGGAGAGGACCGTCGGA
This sequence comes from Pycnococcus provasolii, assembly GCA_938743325.2. Taxonomy (NCBI): domain Eukaryota; kingdom Viridiplantae; phylum Chlorophyta; class Pseudoscourfieldiophyceae; order Pseudoscourfieldiales; family Pycnococcaceae; genus Pycnococcus; species Pycnococcus provasolii. The sequence goes on from OW568862.1 coordinate 1,354,478, forward strand.
GCCCGGAGGAGGCAGCCAGCACCCGAAGTGATTTTGCTCCAAACGCGTGGTGGCGTCTGGAATATGCGCGCGCCGCCATTGAATTTAGGCACGACCAGTCGACCAGATCCGGGGAGCGAGAGCGGGATCCCATTTGGATTTCCATCTCATCCTCGAACAAGTGTAACGCACCAGCGACGGATCCCCCCGTCAGGACCAACCTCCGAAGAGCTCCCCTTCCATGAACAGGGCAACCAATCCCGCATCTTGGTGTGTACTCCTCAGGCTGAGCTGGCATTTTTCCTGGCAACCACGTTGACGCATGGCGGCGCATGGACGACGCTCGCTCGTCGCCGCGCTGCAACACACCGTGCTCAGGCGCACGTTTCAGACGTCCAGTGAGGCAGGGGTGCTTCAGCGCCTCCCGAGTTTCTACGAGTCGACCATCGAGGAGTACGCGCAGCGTGAGCAGCACGGCATGACGCTCGGCCAACTGAAAAAGTTCGGCAAGTCACGATTTGCTGACAAGGATAAGGCGACGAAGCGACTTCTGCAGAGCGCCCGTTTCGTGTAAGTCTACTGATCGAGTTTCGCCGTGGCACATGCAACAATCACTAAGCCAATACGAATAATAATGAAAACGTTTACAGGCAAAGAGAGCTACCGATCCGTCTCGCGCGGCGTCTCATGGACTTGCAGGCGCTACCTCACATTTTCGTCACAAACCCGCACATCAGCTCCGTCTACGAGAGTTACTGGTCAGCCTTCGAGGAGCTACGTCTACTTCCCGAGTCCCGTACTCTCGACGACGAGGCGACCCTCTCGAGCGTACTGGAGCGTCTCGTGGAAGACCACTCGGCGGTGATTACGCGACTAGCCATCGGGCTACGGGAGGTGCGCGAGAAGCCCATCGTTGGTCGCATGATCGACATGGACCGCTTTCTGGACGACATGTTAACAAGTCGCGTGGCACGACGGATTCTTGCCGAAAATCATATTGCATTTCACAGAGCTGTGAAGGCGCACCATCAAGAAGGTGGCAGCGACGACGACGGCGACGACGATGACTTTGTGGGTGTCGTCAACACGCGTCTACGAGTGAAGGCGGCAATCGAGAGTGCTGCCGAGCAGGCGACGGACGCGTGCGCAAGAGCTCTCGGAGAAGCACCGCGCATTGAAGTGTCGTGCTCAGATAGCCTTCTGCTTTCTTACGTTCCAGTGCACCTGCACTACGTTCTTGTGGAGGTTTTGAAGAATTCGTGCAGGGCAACGGTCGAGCAGGCGAGGAACGAGCGTGGTAAGCTTGCGCCGGTGGAAGTGCGCGTACGGAAGGACAAAGCCCAGGGCATCACGAACATGCTCGTCTTGGACGAGGGATCTGGCTTGCGCGAAGATGAGGTGGACCGCGCCTTCACGTACGGCTGGACGACGGCGATTCAGCCGAGACCGAGGCAATCTTCGATGCTTGACGCAATTGGCGGCGACGGCGGCGGCGTGGGAACGAATGCGGCGCTTCTGAGTGGCGACGAGGCGCCGCTCGCCGGCCTCGGCTTCGGCCTGCCGCTGTCTCGTCTGTACTGCAGGTACTTTGGCGGTGACCTGAAGGTTCTTCCCGTCGGCCTCGGGTGTGGCACAGCTGCAATAATACGGTTCCGGCACCTTTCATCAGACACGCAATTGTACGCGCCGTTGTGAACTACACTATTATTTTCCTCAAAAACGTACATAAAATACCATGATGACGGGCAAACAAGATGAGGTAGTCACGTAAAGTAGTCGTTGCCGTGAGGTGCAAAGCGGGTGGGGAGTTTCGGGGATCACCACCTGGGATCACCTAAGATTAGATTTCAGAACTGCATTCGTGGCTGAGGAACTCTCTTCCCCCCGCACAGATAAAGTATCCTTCCCAACACAACCATGTCCGCCGTGCTGGCAAAGACTGCCGTGAAAAGTACGCTGCGACGTGCTCCCTCGACTCCTTGCGCGTCTGTGAGGTGCCGACACACGTGTGCTCGCGGCGCTTCTCCTGCTGCACCCTCCTCTCCCCCCGCACCCATGGTGCCGCGCGCACGACTGACCCTGGCTCACGTGACTCGCGCGTCCAACGCAAACGTGGTGCCCGTCGAAGGTGAAGGCGAAGGCGAAGACAGCAGCGAAAGCAAAGACGAGCAGCAACCTCCGCCGGTTCCTCTGCGCGCGTGGCTTGTGCTCGCATGCCTGCTCGCGTGTAGCGTGACCAACCAGTGGGATCGTGCGCTCTTCTCGTACCTGTACGCCATTCCCACCGACGGACTCACCGCTGACGCGGCAGCTTTCATAAGCATCGGCGCAGATTTGCAGCTCACTACCACGCAGTACGGCATCCTGTCGGGGCTTGCGTTCACGGTGCTGTACGCCACCGCAGGTCTGTATGCTGGCCGACTTGCGGACTCGTTCGACCGCCGCGCGCTTGTTGCCGGAGGATGTTTTCTGTGGAGCGGAGCCACGGCGCTGTTCGCCACCGTGCACAGTTTCCCAGGCGCACTGTTTGCGCGCACTGGCCTTGGCCTCTTCGAAAGCTTGTCAGCCCCGGCGTCGTTCAGCCTCATCGCGCAGTACTTTGACGACAAAACGCGTGGACGCGCCAACTCTATCTTCAGCCTTGGGATCTACCTTGGCGGAGCTCTCGCAAGCCTGAGTCAAATCCTCGCGAAAGACACGGGGCTTGGATGGCGCGGGACATACGCGGCTCTCGCGGTAGTCGGATGTGGCGTGGCGGTCATCACGTTGGGCGTAGTGAAAGAGCCGGCACGGCTCACCAGCGGTGGTGCCAAGGACCAGAAGGATGGCGAGACGACAAGCGACGAATCTCTCTTCGGATCAGTGAAGGAGATTCTCAAGCCGACGGCGGCGAAGGTACTCTTCCTGGCATCCGGCGTGCGGTATATGGCTGGCTACACGCTTGGTGCATTCCTTCCCGTTTACTATCGCACGGCATTTCCTGATTACGGCACACAATTTAGCGTGTACAATGCGCTGATCGTGGGAGGCTGCGGCCTCACTTCCGCGCTGCTGGGTGGCGCAATTGCGGATCGCCTCGCTGCAGGCGGAGGTGCACGATCTCGTGCGCTTGTGCCCGCCTTCGGCGCATTCACCGGCGCCGGCTTCCTGTTCCTCGCGCTGACGACGGACAATTTTGTGCTTTCGATGGTCTTCCTCGGTTTGGAGTACATCTGTGCGGAGAACTGGTTTGGGCCCACGCTGAGTCTGTTGCAAGGTCTTGTGCCGCAAAATCGTCAAGGCACGGCGAGCTCCCTCTTTCTGTTCGTCGGCGCGATTCTCGGCTCCTCGGGCCCGCTAATCCTTGGTCTCGTGCTGGACTCGCTAGGAACCGCCGGTACCGCGGAGGGCATTCGAGGTGGGCTGCTTGCGGCGAGCGGTGGAGCGTACTTGCTATGCTCGCTTGGATTTGGGACGCTGTATAATGTGCTTGGGAACGACAACGACAAGGAAAAACCGTCGTCGTTGCCGTCGTGAGCAAAAGTTTTTTTTTCTTCAAAATAATAATAACTATAATGATGTATGTAAAACACCATCGGCCATTTCATAAGCGTCAACACTATTTACAGTAACAGTGAGAACTAAAACTAATCTACTTCTCGTCAGCAATCATCTCGATGGGAAGACGGCTCGAGTATGAGAGTTCGAGCTTCACTCGCGTACTTCGATACTGCTGGTGCTTGAGTACGTAGACAAGCGCCTCGAATCGTGCGTTATCCGTCGCGACTATTTTGACCATTCCTTTCTGCAGGATGATGACGAACTTATCCTTTTTGGCTCCAACAGCGAACGGCGACCGGTTAAGGGCGAAGTACTTCTTGTCCCTCTTCTTCCTCTCCCTTGACACAAGGTGGCACCCTTCGATGGCGTTGGCTGCATCGGCGACGAGGTCCATGGCCGCATCCATGGCAGTTGGTTCGTAGCTCTTGAAGGTGACGACCAGCCTTGGCACGGGCGCGACGGCGTGGTCCGCGTGGAAGAGCGCCTTGGCAGTCCACGAGTTTGCGTTTGGGTTATTTCCCGGCGGTCTGCTTGGCAAGCCCGGGAACCAGCACGCGCCATATCCGAGCACTTCTTGTGTTTTCTTGTCCACCCACGTGACTTGTTTTTCGTTATTCGTCTCAAGGTTTCTCGCCTCGACATCCGGGAGATTTGAAGTGACGAACGGCGTCGCCGCCTCGTGTGCTCTTGGCAGGGGTTGGAGCGGGTGCATCTTTTCGCTTATGAACGCGGACATGGACGCCGTGGTTGTTGTTGTTGCTGTTGTTGTTGTTGTTGTGCACGCTCGCCAGTTGGTCGTGATCAGCCCACCAGACAGAGCGCTATTCGTTCGCGCACACGCCAGGAGCGAGCGCGTGCAGGAATACGCGAGGGAGTGGTTTTGCAGTTGAGTTCGCGCGCAGGTGAGGAACGCCGCCATGACGGCCATGACGTTGACGATGGTGAAGTGAGGGGGGGGAAGAGGAGAGGAGGTAACCCTAACCCTAACCCTAACGCCCTTCTTTTCCTCCACATAGACTAAAAAGGTCTTCCCAACCCCCCACAAGAACACAATCTGACAGGGTATTTGGTCGCCAGAATTAGTCGAAATGTTACCAAAGGGGGATCGGGAACTGGGAACTGGGACTGCCTCTGTTGACCTGTGCGAAAGGTGGAGAAACCAAACAGCCCAACAACTGACAGCTCCTTTCCGTTGATTTCCGTTGAGTTTATTCGGCCAAACTCTGCGCCATGGAAACCACGCTGAAGGCGCTCCTCGACCGCATATCCACGCCCGCGCCTTCCTCGCTCGCTCTCGAGTACGCGTATGAACCAGAGGAGGAGCAGCAGGAGATGATGGAGGCGGTCGTCAAGAGCATGGAGGGACTCTCGCCGTCGCTGGGCGGATTCATTTTGCGCATGTCCGATGAAGAGAGAAACGCCACCATGAGCGCTATCGAGGAGGCTTTAATTTCTGGCGACGACACGTCGACAAAAACAATCGTAAGCCATATACCCTTCGCCGTACTGGTCGTCGCGGCTGTCGTTGCCGCAGCGGCGCTCATTGCTGGCGTCACGTGTGCGCTTGTGCGTGCCAAAAAACAGTCGTCGGCAGAAATCGTCCACATGCGAGCACCGAGCGTGGGAGGGAATAGCAGCGTCGACTTTTCTACGACGACGTCTTCCCATGCAAGGGCAAATTTGTCGCCTACGCCGTCGTCTACTTCCGAAGCAGCAAACTTCAGACTCATTGCTGCCAAAACCAAAACGAAGCAAGGAAGCCACACCACCACGTCGTCATCGCCCGAGGGGCATCATCATCATATGTACCAAAGCAGCGCGGCGTACGCCACAGCCTTGAGCATGACGGCGGCACTTAGCAGCCTCGCCTTCGCCGCACGTGAAAAGGTGAGCAGACGTGGGACGGCACCCGCATCCACGACAAGAAGCAGCAGTCAACAAGGTGAAGGCCGACGCGACCGACATGGCATTCCTTGTCCAGGCATTGCGGTGGTGGAACACCACACCGTCGCCATCGTGTCGTCGTCAAGGCCACCGCTCGGCACCCTTCCTGAGGATGCACAAGAGAGAGCGGGAGGAGGAGGGGAGGGGAGAGACCAACTGCCTAGCGCACTCATGGTGCCACGCCGTCGTTCCGCGCAGGTTCACGTACGCCGTGTGTCGTGGCAGTCGCCACGTGAGACGGCTCTACTGTAAAGGCGGAAGTTTTCACCGAACGTGGTTATTAGGAAGACCTCTTGGAAAGGGCCAAAGGGGGGGTGCCGCTTGGGAACCCGACCTCCAAGGGAAGTCCGATTTACCTGTCAGATTTGCCGGCCGCAACTCACCGCAAATCACCCACCACAAATCCCCCCGCCCGGTCAGCCTGGCACCTGGCAAGTGCCGGTTGAGCGCAGCACTCCACATCCATCCAGAGCATCGCGCGATACGATTTTCGTAATGGCGTCACTGCCCACCTCAGACTCCTGCAGCAGCATCGGCCGGCTTGGCGCAAACATGAACTCCTCCAGCCTCGAGTGGCGCGATCTGAGCGTCGAGGTGGGCGGGCCGGCGCCTAAGGAGGTGCTCAGCGGCGTGTCGGGCTCCGCCTCACCGGGCGATTTGGTTGCGCTCATGGGTCCCACGGGCAGCGGAAAGACGACGCTCCTCTCCGCGTTAGGGCGGCGCCTTGCACCGGGGGCCAGGCTTACAGGGACCGTCCGGTACGGCGGCACGGCGTGGACTTCCTCGCTGCGCAGGCACGTCGCATTCGTCGAGCAAGACGACGTCGTGGCCAAGGAGCTCACTATGAGGGAGGCGCTCACCTACCTCGCGGCACTCCGATTGCCGCACCTGTCGCCGGAGGAGAGGGATGCGAGGGTGAGCGGCGGGCTGTCATCCCTCAAGTTGGAGAGTTGCGCTGACAGCAAAACGAGTGTGGTCAGCGGCGGCGAGCGGAAGAGGCTGTGCCTGGCAGACGCGCTCCTCGTCGACCCCGCCATCCTGCTGTGCGATGAGCCCACCAGCGGCCTCGACTCGTCCACTGCGCATGTGATTGCACAGGCTCTGCACGAGCTCGTCACGCAACAGGAAATTTGCGCCATCGTCTCAATACACCAGCCTAGCAGCCGGCTTTTCGCCGTGTTCAGCTCGCTCGTGATGCTCAACAAGGGATCCGTGTTCTACGCCGGAGCGAGGGACGCCTCGCCCGCGTGGTGCGATTTGCACGGGTACCCCGTGCCAAATGGCTGGTCCACATGCGACCACATGCTCGAGCTCGCCACCGAGGGCACCCTCGACCACCTTCTTCTCGCAGCCGCACAGGATCCCGAGAAGGGTGCTGCTAAGGAGGAGATGCACGAGGAGGGCGCCGCATCGGGAGCGAAGGCGGGCCTGGTGCGCGAGGCTGCACCGTTACTCACCCAATTAAGTGTGCTCTTGCAGCGACAGTGGCACGTTGTTAGAGGTGACGTACTAAACACGAAGGATACTGCCATGCACCTAATGACGGCGGCGTACGGCGCGATCCTGTGGTACCAGATTGGGAACACGGAGGTGGACGTTCTCAGGTCATTCACGTGCTGCTTCCAGATAGCCCTCCCGTGGTTTTTCTTCTCGCTGTTTGAGATGCTCCCGTTCACGCACGCTGCGGAGCCGATGCTCTTAAAGGAGCTCCGCTCGGGCACCTACAGCCTCGCCGCGTGGTTCCTCGCGGTGCCCTCCGTCGCCGCCGCAAAGCTCTTCCTGTACTCGTCGCTGAACATTAGCGTGATCCTCGCCTTCACGGGCGTCTGCGAGACGTTCGAGTCGGTCGTTGCCGTATTTGCCGTCGTTTGGCTCATGATTGCCGAGTTTCAGAGCATCGGGCTCGCCCTCTCAGCCAGCTTCCCCATGAGCAACGTCATCTTTGCGGGGTTCATCTTCGTCACGTTCTGCTTCGTCTTCGCCGGCCTGATGGGTCCCGTGGAAGAGTCGCCAATGCCCTTTCTGCGTTTTGTCAATCCCGTCTTTTGGAACTTCAGCCTCGTCGCGCACGCCACGTAAGTCTACCTCTAACCATCCATGGAATATGAACAACAATCACTAACAACCCAACACACTAAATGAAACAGCGTCGGGCTCAGCGGCCGCAGCTTCGCGTGCAACGCCGTGGAGGAGGGCACGGAGTTCCCGGACGAGTGCGGCACCGGCGGCGATGCTGTCATCTCCGCGAGCGACGTCCTCCGCAGTTGGCAGGCGGAGAGCCCGGGCGCGGCGGTCGCCGTGAGCCTGGCGTGGCTCGTCTTCGCCAAGGCTTTTGGGTACTTCATGCTGCGTAGGAGGATCGCCAACCTCATCCGCGACTGATGACCTAAGCAGCGAGACTCCATTCCTCGCCCCTTTTTTGTGTCCCATCGCTTGAGAGCATTATTGACAAGAAGTGTGTAATACTCTACATCAAAAATTCAATCAGGCCAACGCGAATCATTTGCTTCATGTGATTTGTGTGTCATCTTATTACAATACATACACGACCCTTCACAACGCGCCATCTTCAAAGTCTTCGTCATAATATTCGTTTTCGTCGGAGTACTCTGTTCTGAGAGACGCGCTGCTTCTCCGATGCTGTCCTGGGAAGCTGGTTGTAGGCACGGTAGGGACGGGCACCGTGGAAGGCTTCTGCTCTTCAGCCGCCTCCAATTCCGCCTCGCGCGCCGCTGCTGCCGCCGCAACTGCAGCACGTTTCTCGTCCAGTTCACACAGTCGCACGCAAGTCTCCACAATGTGATCGACTTCGAGCCCCTCGATCTGATCCAGGCGTGCCACCGCACTCTCCGCGTAGGCACCGATACGCACTGCCATCTCTTCGGCTTTCGCTGCAAGGCGTTCGTGGATGCCGCGCACTTTTTCTGCGGCTGGGGGAGCAGCTTCCGCCAATGTTGGAGGCAGCACAGTCTTCGGTGTGGGCGGCGGCGGTGTCGGATAATGCTCCAGCGGCATGGGCGAGCATGCCTGGTCGACGCGCTCTTCCGTCTCTTTCGGCAAATCAGGCACCACCACCACCACAGGCTCAGGCTTCGGCTTTGGCCGCTTGCGACGCGGCTTCGGAGGCTTCGTCGGCGCCGACACGATCGGCATGACACGCTTCGCCACCTTTCTCCTGGGCGCCGCCGCCGGTCGAGCATCTGGTGGCGGCGCTGGTGGCTGGCGCGCGCGAATCAGCGCCTCTTCCTTCCGCGCCTTGCGAATAGCCTCGCGCATTGCACTCGACGCAGCTGCGGCGTGCGCACGATCCTTCTCGTACTTCTCCCTCTGCTCGTTCGCCACCGCCTCCGCAATTGCATTTCGTGCAGCCTCGCGCTGAATGCGCTCCTCCTTCCGGCGTCGCATCATGGCGCGCTCCTCGTCAGTAAGCGAGCGCACGCGAACACGCGCGCACCAGACGGTGCTCTGAACGCCAAGCTCTTTCTTCGTCTTGTGCGCGCCGTGCCACGCAGCCTCTCGCTCGCGCACCCTTGCCGAGTCGAGTTCCTGAATCGCCTTGGTTCGCGGCCGCAGCAGGGGCGGTAGCGCCGGCACGGCGGACGCCTCTCGCCAAGGCCTAACGTTCATTTGCGCGTGTCTCTCCGCCTTTTTTCGCATCGAGTACAGGATTTCGCGGTCCTCGAAGTCCATGCCGCGCGTTGCGCCATCGGGGTTGTTGCGACTTCGACCGTGCCCACGTTTATGGTGGGTGTTTGGCGCGGAGCCACCAACGATAGCCTGCTGCGTTTTTTTGTTGGTGTTGTTCGCACCGGCACTCGACGAGTCGCCTCTTCCGTAGGGCACCGGCGGAACGTCGATAGGAGGGAGCACGACGCCCTCGCCATCATCTTCGCGCACGTCGTCTGCAGCGGCTCGCGTTCCAAGCAGCGCGTCGTCGTTCGGCGCGCCGTACGCGTGCGCCAGCTCAGGCGCGTCGGGTTCATCCCAAGCGGAGCGCGAAGCGGCGTCTTGCGAGTCTGCATCTGCGGCCAGCGCCACAGCGTGTTCGACGAGCGTGTGCACTTCCGGCGCGACGTCCGCGGCCATGCCCCCCCCCGTATCGTCTTGTGGGGTGGGGCGGGCGTAAGGAGTTGTGTTGGGGCGAGGCCGGGAGGGGATAAAAGAGGGGCGGTCAACGGGGAAGGCGGACGGGAACGGCTGACCTGAACGGCTGGCCCCTCAAGTGCACCTTGATCACCGGGTGCGTCCTGCAGTGCAGTGCAGTGCAGTACAACGGTCGATTGAAGGAAACTTTAGTACTAAACTCTTCCCTTCTGTTTTCCCTCTTTTTGGCCCACCCTGGTACAAGTCACACCTTCTCCCCCAACCACTGCTGTTATCAGTTACGATAGCCTTTGGCCTTGCGTCTTCCCTCCTCGACTCTCGCGGGCCCCTTTCACCTCATTAGTTCGCTGGTCGGAACTCGGAGAAAGGAAATACCATCGTGGCAAGGTGGAGTTTGGTCTACGGTCTACCAGGGTGTCACTGGTTCGTCACTCTTCCGACGTTTCCGGTTTGGTAAAGTTATCGACTCATCGTGCCGACTAAAATCACGACTGTGTGATTTTTAAGCTACCACCTAACTTTAACTTTATCTTTAAGTGTCGGCGTGCACGACATGTCATCGGAAGGCGTCGACCGCGCACGCGGTGCGACAACGCGCGCACAACCTTCTTGTGATGATACCTCCCGCAGAAAAAAAAATCAAGAAGACGATTGACGTTACAAAAGGGAAAAAAAATAGCCAAGCCGCACGCTTCACCGATCCGCCAAATTAATACGCGGGTCGGCGCCAACCTCAAGGCCTGGGGCTAAGATGCGCGTGTAGCGGTCAAAGTATAATGCCTGCTTCACAAGCAAGCCGAATTCGCGCGGGAACTTAAGGCCGTACTTATCACCCGTGCTCGCGAGGTTACCCACGGCACGATTCAGCGCCGCCTCGTCCACGCTTAAGCTCGCGGCGGCAGCAGTGGATGCACCCGCGGAGTCACGAACCACCGTCACGGACGGCTCGAGGTCGTCGATGGACGAAAATAGCTCCTGCAAGTCGCGCGCAAACGCGCTGATATCCACACTTGCTGCCACCTTGTCGTCTGTCGCGCCAATCGCCACGAGCGACATCGCCATTGCCTCGTAGTCGATCGCGGTACTCGGCCGACTTGGGTCAGCCGTCGACACTTTGGCACCCATCGATGAGAACAGGTCGCGGAGCGCACCCCACGTCGTTGGCGCGACACGTCCGACGATTCCAAAATCGATGAAGGCGACGTCGCCATTAGGCAGCGCGAGCAGGTTTCCTGCGTGCACATCCGCGTGGAAACTTTCGGCAAGGAAGACGGAGCCCAGCCACGCGTTCAGCGCGTTGATCAACACCTCCTCCGGATCGCGCGCAGACGTGTTGGAACCTCGCACGGATGCGGTGATGTCACGTATCGCATCGAGGTCCGTCAGAGGCACGCCACGCAGGTACTCCATCACCATCACGCGCTCGCTGCAGTACTGCTCGAATGGAACGGGTGCCGTCACGCCAAGGACGCCGCTCGCCTCCACGTACGCGCGGAACGCCTTGAGGTTCACGAGCTCCTTGCGCAGGTCCACCTCCTCGAGCATGGACGTCTGAATGTCCGCCGCGATGTCCGCGAGGCTTAGCCGCTTTAGCTCCGGCTGCAGGAACTGGAGTATCCGCGCGGCGGACGTGATGAAGTCGAGGTCAACGCTGAGCGTGTCCCCGATGCCCGGCCTCAGCACCTTCACCGCCACCTCGCGGCCGCTGCTCCGAAGCACGGCGCGGTGCACGACTGCGACGGATGCGCTGGCGATGGGCGTCTCGTCGAACTGCGTAAACGTCGTGGTGAGCGGGGCGCCCGTCTCCTGCTCGACGATGCGTCGCACCTCCTCAAAAGGCACGGGCGGTGCCTGGTCGAGGCACTTCTGGAACTCCTCGACATACTCGGGAGGAAATATTGTCGGCGCGGAGGCGACGAACTGCCCAAGCTTTATGTACGTAGCACCGAGTTTTTCGCAGAGTCGCCTCAGCACGTTGGGTGGTGATGGCAGCAGCGCGAACGCCGCGGCGGCATCCGCGGCGGCAGCTGGGCTCTGCGCAGCGCGCGTTCCCACTTCAGCGCTCAGCTCGGTTCCGACGCTGATGGCTGCCTCGATCGCCTGTGCCGTTCGAAACGCCGCGCGCGGTCCCGCACGCACCGCCGTGGCGATGAGGTCCTGCCCGAGCGCGGAGAGTTCCTCGAGCCGCTCCACAGTTTGCGCGGCGTCCTGTGTGGTGGTCGTTCTTGATGACGACGTCGAATACGCCGCGCGCGTTCCGGCGTGTCGTTTACGCGCCACAGCGGTGCAACGCGCCCCAGCCTTCTTGTACTTGTAGTTGGCGCACGGCATGGCTGGTCGGGGGAGAGGGAGTGAAATGGGAGGGAACATAACGGGGGGAGGGGAAGGCTTGTGTGCGCCACAAAATGCAAATGCAAAAGGCCACAGCAGCTGCTCGCCGGTTCGGGGTTGTTCCGCACACAATGCTGGATCCCCACTTGCTTTTGCAAGCGTTCCAGGGGGTATGTACAAGACAGGTGTACTTCATCGCCGACGACCTCAGCGCGTTCGTGCGCGCGTCGGCGCAGACGTTGTGCGGCGCGCTTCCTCGGACGTGCGAGAGCGTGGGCTTAGCTACATACAACAAGAGGAGACGAGGTGGTCTGTGGTCATAATTACGCGGCGCTCGGTTGTGTTGTATAGATAAAAGCGGACACGTTTACACAAAACCCCAAGTCACACAAATATTCGTTAATCTTCTCACTCTCATCCCTCAAACTTTGGCTCTGCAGCTGCTCCTCTACTTGTACAACTCATCGCCGCTCTTGCTGTACGACTGAAGCAGCAGCTCGCTTCGAACGCGTCTTGCCGAGTCGGTTGCCACACCAACAAGGATGAGCAAGCTCGTTCCCGCAAAGCCGCGGAACGCTTGCACATCTGTCAACCCCTCAACGATAGCGGGCGTCGTCGCGAGAAGTCCGAGGAACACGCTTCCCAAGAATGACATGCGTTCGAGACTGGTGGTGATGTACGAAGCTGTCGCGGTACCAGGTCGAACGCCCGGAATCGACGCACCGCCACGCTTGAGCTGGTCGGCAACGTCCGTCGGCTCCAACTGCAGGAAAGTGTAGAAGTAGTTGAAGAACACAATCAGGCCGACGCTCACTGGCAGGTATGCCGGCCCGCCGGGGTAAACCGCCCTGGCGGCATTTGCCGCAAGCTCGCTCCCGCTAAAGCGCGCCACCACCCCGGGAAGGCTGAGCAAGCTCGACGAAAAGATGATCGGCATCACGCCAGCGCTGTTCACCTTGAATGGCAGGTAGCTGCTCGACCCGATTCCTCGGCCTCCGCGACCGGCGTTGTCGATTCCTCGGAAGCGCTGCGCGTAGTTGAGCGGGATCTTTCGCTCCGCCTCCTGCACGTACACGATGCCAAGGCTGGTGAGGAAGAAGGCGCCGGCGAGAACCGCGAGCGTGGTGGATGCTCCGGGACCGCTGGCATCCGCCTGGTTTGCAAGGAAGATGGACTGGCCAACGCTCGACGGTAGGCTCGACACGATGTTCACGAAGATGAGCAGACTCGTCCCATTCCCAAGTTTCAGCTCAGATATCACCTCGCCAATGTACATGACCACCATGGAACCGGCGGAGAGCGCGAGCACGGACGACGTGAGCCATGGCACGCTAAATCCGTCGATGACAAAGTCGCGCACGTACAGGCACTGTCCGAGTGCCTGCGCGAGCGAAAATGCAAGCGCCGTGAGCCTCATGTATTGGTTAAATTTCCTGCGTCCAGCCTCGCCCTCCTCGCGCTGCAGCTTCTTGAGCCCTGGGAAAGCGCTCGTGAGCAGCTGGAACACGATGCTTGCGTTGATGTACGGTATGATCCCCAGGCTAAAGATTCCTAGCTTGGAGAGACTTCCTCCCGACAGGCTGTCGACGTACCCGAAGAGCGCCTGTCCTTCCATGGCTGCCTGGTACGCATCCCTGTCGACGCCAGGTATGGGTATGTAAACGCCCGCTCTTGCGACGACGAGTAGCAGGAGCAGCGTTCCGATCTTGCCCGGCAGTTCTCCCTCGAAGAACTGCGCGAGACTTCCTCCGTTCTCCGCGTCTTGTCCTCTGCCCCCCCTTCTGTATGCGTGCGTGCACACGTCAAGTCTCTTTGGCTGCTGAGTCTGACGGTGGGTTGCTGCTGACGGTGCTGCTGCGGACGCGTGCGTGTTTTGTCTGTTGTGCGCACACGTCGCCGTGTCCGTGTATCGTCGTATTGTGTGGGTGAGTTTGTTGCCAGGGCACCGCCTCGCTGCCTTGCTGTGTGCGAGTGCGTAGTTGCGCGTCTTGAGCGTTCGTGCCGCGGCCGTGTTCATCGTGTTGTTGTGTTGTGGTGACACCTGTTGCCGGCGTTGCGTGTGGTGGTGGGTTGCGGCGAGACCCGGGGGGAGGCGGAAGAGGACGAGGAGGGAGGGAGATTCCACCACAGAAGAGCAGAGGGAAATCATGCGGATAAGACAACCGAACCCCGAACTCGACGCGCCAATTGGGGTTTTGCGTAAGGCGTATCCCCTACTGCGTATCAGATTTATCTCAGGTATTTCTCTCCCCTTCGCCTCGCCCTTCCTTCCCTTCGTCGCACGTCGTTTCAAAGCCCCTTCCCACGTTCGCTCTCGCTGTGCTTCGCTCTCTCCCCCCTCGGCCTCTCCCCCTTGCAACACTTGCACTGTCTGGTGCACGATGGCGGAGCACCTCGTTGACGCACCCGCACCCGTGCTCGGGAACGGCTCGCCTCGGCTCACGACGAAGCACGCGCGATCCTCCTCCTCCTCCTCCTCCTCGTCGTCGTCGTCCTCGTCGTCGCTCGACTCGCCCTCGTTCTCCTCGTCACGCCAAGACTCCGCGCGAGCATTCGAACGAGTCGCTGTCTCTGCATTGCGCGCGGGACTCGTCGGACTTGCGCTCAGAGGGGGACTGTCAGCCGTATCCATCGCAAGGCACATTGCAAAGTCGAAGGCTGGACCCTCGAGAAGGCGCGAAATTGCGGACGCGGTCACAGCCGCGCTCCGATTCGCGGCGTTCACCGCGGCTTTCGCAGGTGTCTACACTGGAACGGACGAACAGCTCGGCAAGTATGCGCCAGACCGTGTCAAGAACGCGCGAGGACGCGCAATGCTCGCAGGACTGCTCGCGGGACCAACTCTTCTCATTGCCGGGAAGCAGCCGTGGACGGGACTCAGCGTGTACATCTCGCTGCGTGCCGCGCTTCTCGTTGGCCGCGTTCTCGACAAGATGGACACGCCGTGGGCGCGCGCCGTTACCACCGTGCGCCGATTTCCTCACTGCGAAACGGCCATCATGTCGCTCTCTTCGGCGCAGATCCTGTACTCGTACTTCCTCGCACCGAACACGCTGCCTCGCTCGTACATTGCATTCCTCGACAGGCACGTCGGCAAGCCCCGCCACGTCGTCGATGCAGTCACCGAGCTGATGAAGCGAAACGCGACGGCGCTCGCACGAGGCGGCGACGTGCCCTTCGCACCGCTCGATGCGATGGCTGCGGCAGGTACCGTCGCGGCGTCGACTCCTCACGTCGTCCCGCAGACCATCTACCGACCAAGAGGACAAGGAAGCCTTATGCACTTCGTGAAATTTCTGCAAGCTGGCGTTCCGCGCGCAATTCCAGTCTACCTGCCCGTTTACCTCGTGCCTTTCGTGCTGGTGCACCGCAAACGGTTGATGACGCGGCGCGCGTTGCCACTCGTGAGCAAGATGCTGCAGGGTGTCGGCCGATCCTCGCTATTTTTGGCGAGTTACTGTGCGCTCGCTTGGGTTGGCGTTGACGCAATCATGCCGCTCCTGCCTCGTCGTCGTGTTGCCGGGACGACCCGAACGTCCCCAGTATTCATTGGTGCCGCTATTGCCGCTGGTCCAGGAACGCTCGCGGGACTCGCGACGTTGCTCGAAAAGCCGAGCCGGCGCTCGGAGCTTGCGCTGTACTGCGCGAGCCGCGCCGTCGAGAGCTACGCGATGTGCCTGAACTCGTGGGGCTACGTGCGCGGGGACTTGTGGCGCCGTTACCGTCTGGACGTGGCGTTGTTCAGCTTGTCCACTGCGGTTATCATGGGATGCTACAGCGCGGAACGCGACGTATTTCGCTCGAAGTACCTGTCCGTGATTGACTGGCTGTTTGGCAACGTTGGATTCACGTCGTGCCGGATTCGGCACATCCCGTCCGTGCTGAGCTTCGGCGACCTGCGTGCTGCCGATAACAGCGAGGATTCGTGAGCTCTCTCTCCTTCCCTTTCATATTTTTCTTTTACACATATTTGTTTCCTAATAACTATGATAAAATTAACGTGAGCATACATTACCCTAGGACTACGTAGTCTCTGATGCGGTAAAAATCAAAACCCAATAAATCCCTGCCTTGGTCCGGCGAGCCAGCCTTGAGGAAGGAAGGTCCTTGAGGAAATCTCAGAGAGGGATTATTTGCTGGCTCTTCCTCTTCCCCGTCCTTTCCCCCTCCCCGTTCCCCGTCGACCGCCCTCAGAGGAGCGGCAGCAGCACGTCCAAACAACACGCGCAAGATGTCGCCGCGCCTCGCTTTCCAGCAACTGACGCAGCCGTTCACGGCTGCACAGCTCATCGCGCTCTCCGTTGGATTCTTTGCGCTGCTCAACCCGCTCGGAGGAGCGCTCAGCAGCGCGTGCTTCCCCTTCTACAGACAGATGTCTCGCAAGGATCGGGCAGGTTGGGCGACGCGCGTGCCCGCGTTTGTGCACGCTGTTGGCATGGCGTACCTGAGCTACGCGGCTTTTTTCGAGGAAAGGTTGTGGACAAATCCGTGGCACGGCTCGTGCGAGTCTATGAAGAGCACAATCTTAGTCTCGCTCGGCTACATGCTGTACGACACGCTGAACGAGGTGAGGTGTGTGCTCACCTGTCCCAAGTACAAGGCGACGGCTGACATGATGACGCACCACGTCGTCACCGCGGTTTGCATGCTTGCGTACCTCAACCAGGTCAACACGCGTGGCTGGGAGTGGTCGTTTAGCAGCCTCACGAGCCTCATGCTTGGCACGGAGATCACGACGCCTCTACTGAACTTGCTTTGGATGCTACGCAAGGCTGGCTTGGGCGAGCACTGGTCTGCCAAGGCGACGGGACTTGCCATCATGGTAGGCTTTGTCATCTTCCGTGTTGGCGTACAGGCGTGGCAGTCGTACACGGTCCTCCTTCAGCCCGACGCGCCCGTCCGTGCGCTGTGGGATGACGCGTACCAAAAGCAGCACGGCATTCCGAGAGACACGCTGCAGGCGGCTATTGCCATATCGACGATCCTGCTCGTTCTCAACTCTTACTGGCTGACGCTGATGGTGAGGAAGGCGCTCGACCTGTTCGGCTTCACCAAGGGCGTGAGTGCGAATTCCAAGTCGCTGAAAGACCACGACTACTAAAATAAGAACTAAGATCGCTCATTCAGTAACGGAGTGTACTTTACATTGTCTTTACATTGCGTCGTCCGTTTACACCATTCACGTTCACCTTTCATGCCCCTCCATGGCGCCACTCAGCATCGCGTTTGCACTGGTACCTTTACAAGGCGCTTGGTGACTACAAGCTGCCACCTATCAATACCTGTGACGAGGCTGCTTGTGTTCAGCCTTCCGGGGATCTCTCGTAGAACTTCGTAGATTTCTTTCGTAGAACGGGACGTCGTACGATTTCGGGGTTTGGTCCTGCATGTGCCCCTGCAGGTTGCCCCTGCCCCCCTTTCTGGTCGCCTTCTTCTCCTCCAGTCCTCCTCACCACCACGTGCTCCGTGAGCCTGATGAACAGGGACGTGAAGCAGCGCACGTTCACTTCCCCTCCGCACGCGAAGAGTACCACGACGACGACGACGCCACGACCGCCGCCGCACCTTATGCGCAGGGGCGCGCAGTCAACCTTTGTACCGCCCATCTTTCGAGTGTCCTTCGTCGGAAGACTCATCGCGCTGCTTGCACTAGCCTGCACGTCGCTCGCCGCGCTCGCGGTGCTCAACGGCGCGCGCTCACGAACGCACACGGCGCCGCCAATGCGCAGCTACTCGGTGTGGATAGGTCCGCCCAAGGAGTCGCGCGCCGCACTGCTACACCGCCAGGTGGTGGATAAGTCGGCTCGCCACCTCAGCACGCCGCCCTTTGAACCACACGTGACGCTCTTTGCAATAGTGCAAGGGCGGCAGGATGCTGTGCTTGCGGCGGCGCGACGCGTGGCTGCAAGAACGACGCGTATACCCGTGCGGTTCAAGAGCGTGGCGAAGGGGGAGCGCTACTTCCAATGCGTGTACCTGCTTGCGGAGAAGAATGACGTGCTCGTCAACGCGAATGCAGCCTTGGCGAGGGAAATGGCGTCCATTGGCCGCGTGGAGACACCGAACGACTTGTACATGCCGCACCTAAGCCTCGTTTACGGACATCTGCCCGAGCACGCACGCGAGGAAATGCGGACGTCAATATCAACCGAATTTGGTGAAGCGCTCCTCGGCAACGACGGCGCATTCGTCGCAGAGAGCATCTCGGTGCACGAAACGGACCCAAAAGATACCAGTATGAAGAGCTGGCGAACCATCGCAGAATATCCACTCAAAGGGCCGTGAGAAAGATCGACGGCCCTTAAGACGAACTGACTGTAACGATTTTGACGAAATTAGTTTTAGAATAAATTTTTCGTAGGCGTTCCAGCCAATTACAGTTTACAACAATCACAATAAGGAGGGTGCGAAGGCGAATAATGCACTGTGCAACTTCTTGGTCAGTGTGAGGATGTACACGCTGTACGTGAATATGGGCGTTGTGTACTTCAAGTTAGGAATGGCGACGACGTGGTTCACCATGTGCCACATGAAGAGTGCGTGCATAAGCGCTTGAATTAGCATGCCACCTTTGATTTCGTAGTCGGCGCGCGCCTCCTCCCAGCGGCTATCCAAGCCGTGCGGCAAGCTCCTGATGTGCGCACGCCACTGGTTCACGAGGTGCTGCTGCATGGGAAAAATGGCATTCCCACGAATCCACGGCTTTCCGCGGATGAAGTGCGATATGTAAACGCCGTCGACGTTCCTGTTCCGAAAGTAGAAGTCGAACCACAGCTTCCAGTTCGCCTTGTAGGTGTCCATCGAGTAGTTGAAGTTGTAGCACTCGTCAAACTCGTGCACATCCACGCTTGGGTGCGCGGCGGCCATCGAAATGAGATCCTGGTCACTCTCAAAAGCGCCGTCGAGGCCCACGAAGACACGCTCGCACAGCTCGAACCACCACCTGTTAAGACCACGCACGTTCCATATGATGACGCCGGTGTTGTACTCGAGCGTTTGCGGGCTGTCGACAGTTTCTTCGGGAAAGCCGAGCCTGATGAGCTCCGCGCGATGGTCGCACTCGCCCTTGAAGCGCACGGCGCGGTCCTCGAAGCAGCGCCGCAGCGGTCCCACGCCGCGCATGCCGACGTGCCGCACAGGCTTGCACAGCCCCGCGAGGTCAAACTCGCGTTGGCAGAAGACGTCGCCGTCGATGCTCAAGCAGAAGTCGTACTCCGTGTTCTGGTAGAAAACGGACGGCCCAGCGGCGATGTAGAAGCACTCCTTGACGTACTTGGTGCATCGTGCGTTTCTGTGTGTCTCGAACACCTTGCACAGGTTGGATACGTCGACGAACGTGACGTTGAGCTTGAGCAGCAGATCAGCGTTCGCGTTGGATATGTGGCTTCCGACGATGAAGTACCCGTGCCTCGCGTCCCCGAAGAAGCGCCTGAACGAGAGCAGTGCGGCGGCTGTGGTGGGTATGTAGTTGTCGTCGCAGCTGGCGAAGAAGGCGACGCGGAAGCATGGCGCCATAGATGAATGGAGGGCAGGGAAGGGAGCGCATTCGTCGGACGGGACGGTCACGGACCACCCCACCTGGACCTGAGGGGTCACTCCGAGGAAAGGGTGAATGCCTCTGCAAACCCTCGAGTTGCCTTTGGCATGCGCCTATTCCTCCCACAGGTTTACCACTCCCTCTCCCACTCCCTCACTCGACCTTCGACCTTCGACCTTCGACCTTCGACCTTCGACGAAGTCTCCCAGCTTTGGCGACATATCAAACCTTGACTTGCGCCACCCTTCATCCACCTCTCCGGTGGTGCCAGCCCGTCATGGCGTCTCGCCCGGCCGCAATCATAGGTATGTCAGACGCGTCCCTCCCGTCCCCTTCCCTTCCCCTCCCTTCCCTTATGGACTGGCACTTGCTTCTGCCACTTCTGCACTTGCCAACCTCTTCGTTAACACTCCACTCACTCGCACGTAAACTTACGCACGTAAACAGACGTGGGCACGGGCTTCACGAAGATGGGGTTCGCAGGGAACGTCGAGCCGTCGTACCTCGTTCCCACAGCCATTGCAACGCCTAACGCAACGGCTTCCTCCGCCTCCGCGTCGACGCTCGGCGACCTCGACTTCTACATAGGCGACGAGGCTATGGAGAAGTCGACGTCGTACGGACTCTCGTATCCCGTCAGGCACGGACAGGTGGAGAACTGGGACCACATGGAGCGATTCTACCAGCAGTGCTTCTACAAGTACCTGCGCTGCGACCCGGAGGACCACTACTGCCTGCTCACGGAGCCGCCGCTCAACGCACCGGAGAATCGCGAGTATACGGCCGAAATCATGTTCGAGACGTTCAACGTGCCAGGCTTGTGCATAGCTGTACAGGCGGTGCTCGCCCTCGCTGCGTCGTTCACGTCCACCGGCGCAAGTGGACGGCCTCTAACCGGAACCGTCATCGACAGCGGGGACGGCGTCACGCACGTCATACCCGTCGCCGACGGATACGTCATCGGCTCGAACATCAAGAGCATACCCATCGCGGGGCGCGACCTCACGCTCTTCACACAGCAGATGATGCGCGACCGCGGTGAGGTGATGCCACCGGAGCTGAGTCTAGACATTGCGCGCCGAGCGAAGGAGCAGTACGCGTACACCTGCAGCGACATTGCGAAGGAGTTTGCGAAGCACGACGCGGACCCTGGCAAGTACGTCAAGGCGCTCGAGGGCGTGCACAGCAAGACTGGCAAGCCGTACCGCGTGGAGGTTGGCCACGAGCGTTTCCTTGCACCGGAGGTATTCTTCCACCCTGAGATCTACTCGAGCGACTTCACCAAGCCGCTGCCCGAGGTTGTGGACTCCGTCATTGCCACGTGTCCCATCGACACAAGGCGGAACTTGTACAAGAATATCGTGCTGAGCGGAGGCTCGACGATGTACAAGGATATGGGAAGAAGGCTTCAGCGCGATGTCAAGCGCCTCGTGGACGCGAGGATGGCGCAGAGCAACAAGGGCGCTGCCGTGGACGTCAACGTGCTCAGTCACCCGATGCAGCGCTTTGCAGTGTGGTTCGGCGGCAGCGTGTGCGCATCCTCGTCGGACTTTTACACGTCTTGCTTCACCAAGGCGGACTACGAAGAGTACGGCGCGTCCATTTGCCGAACGAATCCCGTGTTTAAAGTGTAGCGAATATCGTATCTTACATCCACGTCGTCGTCGAGCACGGCACGAAGCAGCGCCTGCGTGTTCGCGTCCATGGCGGTGCTCTTGCCAACTTAGTACTACTCTTACCCTTACACTTTTCCTTCCGTGCGTCCGTCGCGTTCGTGTAACCGACAACCCGGGCACAGAAGAAGAACACGCGCCTCTAGAGCCCGGAGGCACAGGGCAATCCATTGGTGCAAGGGTGGTCCCCCCGACTGCCCGAGGGCCGAGGTCAGAGGGGAAGAGGGCGGACTGCTTCCCGGATGTGATGGATCAGAGAGGGAGAAGGATGAGTGAGCCCGTCCCTTCCCCTCTTTTTTCCTACCTCCCCTCCTCCTCCTCCCAGGCTGCCAGGGGCCTCCTGCTCTGCTGAAGTCTGCTTTGCTTCCCCCCTCCCCCCTTCCCCCCTTCCCCCCTCGCGCCTTGGCACTCACTCGTCTCGACCATACCATACCATACCATGCACGCGCGTAGAGTCACACGAGCGCGACTCCGCGATGGCGACAACGAACCTGCGGCATTAGAAGCAAACGCACGGGGGGCGGCGGGCACATCCGCGTCCGCGGCAACCAACAAGAGAGAGGAGAGAGGAGTAAAAATGCAAAACGCCGAAGCGGCGCCGGTTGCGGGAAACCACGACGCAAAAAATAAGAAACGAACGGCTTCCGCGAGAAACCGCGCCGCGCCCAAAGGTGGTGATGCGACGGCCACTGCGCAGATTAAAAACTCGCCGCGAAAGCCGCCGTCGTCGCCGCCGTCGAAGCGTGCGCGCGACGTCGCCGTCGCCAACGACGACGGCAGTGACAGCGAAGTGCCGTCAGCATCCGAGGCTTATTACGGAGACTCGGATGTCTACGCATCGGACGACAACGGGTACTTCGACGATGTCGAGCAAGGTGCGACGAGAAGCGAAAAGGCGCCTGGCGACACTGCAGACATAGTCGCGGTGTGCAGCTCGTTCGACGAAGCGCAGCGAGTCGCGCAGCAGGATAAGCTCGTCAAGGAGGCTGAGGAACTTCTTGGACTCGACGCCAACTCGGCTTTGCTGCTGCTGCGAAGCAACGGGTGGGACTTGGAGACGATGCTCGAAAGGTACATGGAAAACCCGTCGGCGGTGTGTGACGCCGCGGGCGTTTACCACGCCTCACGGATACCTTCCGGCGAGCAGGACGATGCGGCGGCGGCGGCGGCAGCGAGTGCCGCGGCGGCGGGAGCGGGAGCGGGAGCGGGAGCGGGAGCGAACTCACCCTCGGCTGTGTGCGGAGAAAGGCTGCACGTCTCCGTACCTCGCGACTTTGAGTGTGCAATCTGCCGCGACGTCGCACCAGATGCGGCAAGCAGCTTGGCTTGCGGGCATCTCTTCTGCGACACGTGCTGGGCGACGTACCTGACCATGAAGGTGAACGACGGGGAGACGGACGTCGGTTGCCCACACGAAGGGTGCCGCCTAAAGGTTGGCCCGAGTTTCGTGGACGCGCACTGCGACAGAGACGTGAGTGGCAAGTACCGCTCGTTCCTGGCAGACTCGTTCGTCGACCGGGCTAACAACGTCGTGTGGTGCCCGAGTCCCAACTGTGGCCTTTGCTGCCAGCTCGTGTCAATCGCGTCACCCGGAGGAGGCGGCTCGCGAAGTGCCGCGGAAGCGTCGACGTCAGGGTCGTCGCGTGCGGCGCCAGAGGTGGATCCCACATTCGTGACGTGTGGCAACGGCCACACGTTCTGCTCGTCGTGCTTACACCCTGAGATGCACGCGCCCGCGCCGTGCAACGTTGTGAAGAGGTGGCTAAAGAAGTGCCGCGACGACAGTGAGACGGCCAACTGGCTAAGTGCGAACACGCAGGACTGCCCAAAGTGCCAGAGCACCATCGAGAAGAATGGCGGCTGCAACCACATGACATGTCGCAAGTGCAAACACGAGTTTTGCTGGGTGTGTATGCAGCCATGGCAGGATCACAAGGACTACTACAGCTGTAATCGCTACGAGGCGTCGACAGAAAAGCAGAAGGAGGGTACCAAGGCTGCGTCACGCGCGGCGCTGGATCGGTACCTCTTCTACTACCACCGATTCATGAACCACGAGCAGAGCCGTAAGCTCGAGCGGTGCACGAGGCTTGCCGCGGAGCAAAAAATGGAGGCTCTGCTAACGCGCAAGGTGAGCGACGGAAAGAGGGCTCAGTGGACGGACGGGCAGTTCATTGGCACGGCGACGGACGAGCTGATGGCGTGTCGTTTGGTTCTGAAGTGGACGTACGTTCTGGCACACCACCTGAAGGATAACTCTAGACCGAAGAACTTGTTCTGCGACCTGCAGACGCAGCTTGAGAGTCACACGGAGCGTCTCAGCGGCCTGATTGAGTCTGACGTGGAGCAGCTCATCAAACCGGAGGTGCGTCAGGAGGTTCTTTCTCTGACTGGCGTGGCGAAGGACAGTCGCAAGAAGCTGCTGAACGGCATTAAGGGAATCCTGCTAGATGGCAGCAACTTGATTGAGGCGCACGACGACGACGACGACGACGACAACGACGACGACGACGATGAAAAGCCTGCGACCGCCGGTGGTGCCTCCGGTGCTGCAGGTGCAGGTGGTGGCGGCGGCGGTGCTGCTGCTGCTGCCGCCGCCGCTGCTTCCCCGCAGAGGAGGAAAAAGGCTTCAGCCTGATGGGCTGTGGCTGTGATTTGCTCATTCAGTAATGGAATGTAGTTTACTTCGTCCAACGGATGTCCATTCACACCAATTCACGTTCACTGTTTGTCGCCAACATGCATCTACATCACGACTCAGCAGTTTTACGGTACCCCATCTACTACAGTACAGTGCAGTACTTCACACAGTCTAGACAAGTCTCGAATCCATGAAGGAACAAAACAGAGCTATGAGATCATTGTTACTGATTCATCTATATAGAGTAAAAGCTTTATTAATCGAGTTCAGTCGTCTCAACCTCACACTTCGTCTCGTCGCAACTTGCCAGCTGATTTCGCCAGCGGCGGTAGCGCACGCCAACCTTGTCGTAAGCTACGGGGGCGCCCCACACGTCGCCCTGTGACTTGAGCATGCGCTCCTGCTGTCCGAGAACTAGCCTAAGATCCTCGCCAAGCACCTGATTCGCCTGCGAGAGCCACAACTCCTCCATGAGCGGGAGATTTTTCATCCACGGCCAGAAGTCGAGGTGCATAAGGTACAGCAGGCGCGTCTTTCCCTCGGACGCTGGGACGCAGGCGTGCACCTGCCTCAGGTGCTTGTCGCAGTCCTCCGCCTTCACGCCTCGTCGGATGTCGCCAGGCGCCGCAAGTCCGATGGTGGAAATGACGAAGCACGGCTCGACGAATTGCATGTCGATGGGGTACGGATCCCACGCACCGCTGACGATGCCCATGCCGGAGTCGAGGTGGAACTTAACGCTGTCTGGGATGGGCCATCCCTTGGCGAATGTGGAAGTGTGTGTGAATGGTGCGTGCGAGAGGTCGAGGAGATTCTCCATCAGCAGGCCGTGCTCGACGGGAACGTCCAACTGAATCTGTGCGTGCTGTTCGAAGTTCGAGCCTTCGGGAAGCAGAGAAGGTATCGGCGTGCTTTCGGCGCGCGACGGCTCACCGGGCCATGCCCAGATGAGTCCGTCAGCCTCGCGAACGACGAGGTTCTCCACTTTCACATTCTTTGCGAATGGCGTGGACGGCATCTTCTTGACCGTACCAGACTTGTCGTACTCCCAGCCGTGATATGGGCACTGAACGCAACCCGTCTCGCTCACCTTGCCAAGACTGAGCGGACACGCACGGTGCGCGCAGCTATCTTTGACGGCACATACCTCGCCTTCGTTGTTGCGCCAGATAACCCACGGAATGTCGAATAGCTCCAGAGGTATGAGTGTTCCACCGTCTAGTCGGCTGCTGTAGTCGACGGGGTACCAAAACTCCTTCAGCGCTGGCTCCAGCGTGAGACCTTGTGTGTACAGGAGGCGTTTCGAGTTCCCGCTCGGCGAGACGTCGCTACCGTCTTCGTTCGTCGTGTCAGAAACCTGGCGTGACTGAGGGGGTGGTGCGTTGACGTTTGGTCGGGTCTCGGATGTGGCGTCGACGCTCTGTTGCAACCGCTGCATCTGCAGCGTCATCTGCTCAAGCTTACGCTCGTTATCCTCCGCCTGAGTTTCGATATTTTGTTTTGGAAAAACACGAGGGTTGTGTGGATTGTTTGTTGTGTGAGACCCAAAACTCGTGTTGCACAAACGCCATCGACAACAAAAAAAAGAACGCACCCTTTCGCGCCACATACGCGTCTCCTCGTCTTCCGCCGTGACGAGCTCTGACATGGGCGGCGCAGCCGCTCTCTTTGTTCTATCGTTCTGCGCGGATGCGCGCACGGCGGCACCGCGTCGCAACCTCCGCGTTGCGATGCGCCCGTGCGACGACCTCTGCTGCTGTACGTGCTGCGGCATGACTGCACTTATATTGTATCGTAGGTGTGTAGTTGCAGGCGTGTGGAGAGGTGTGTGCGCCTTTCACCACAGCCACCACTGATGTGCCCACTGGTGTGTGAAGGTTATTGTCGACGCTCGCAGGGGAGGGGGTGCGCGTGCTGAGAGACTTGAGACTCGTCGTCGTGGGGGAAGGGGAGGTTGAAGGGGAAGAAGGGGAAGGGTTGAGGGGAAAGGGAGGGTCGTGGTTCCGCAGCTTATTCTATAAAATCAAGCACGGGGGATCCTCTTCCAGCCAGATGGTCCAACAACTCCCAGGGGCCTGATTCCACTTGATAAGATTTAAAGATTGAACCGGGGGGGGCGAGATTTTCTCCCAGGAGGAAATCCCACGCGCAGCCACGACACCAGGGGGGATACCCCCTTCTCTTTCGGGGTTTTGCCTGTTTCCTTTTTTGTATTTTGTTGCTTTGTTCATCCCCGAAATCCGCCCCCTTTCCTCCCAGCCTTCCGAGCCGCCGCCGACGACGGCGCCTAGCACTGCACTGGAGCGATGGACACCCACGCGCTCGCCTGTCGTCAACACAACGCAGCGCCACCGCGCCGACGATACCGCGCACGCACGTGCTCGTCGCACGGGCGAAAGCTATGTATAGGCGTGGCTACGGCTCGTTGGGTACCTCACTCGAAAAGAAGAGCAAAATGGCAAAATGAGAAGAAGGAACTTGCACAGCTGTCGTCGTCACGCCGCCTCGTCACGCCGGCACTTCGTGCCGTCACAAGAACAGACGGAGAGAATAGCAGCGACGAGCAGCACGCACTCACGTTGTGGTGGCAAACGATGGTGGACGACTTCTCAAAAGCAGCCGCCGCAGCTGTCTTTGCACTCTTCGTGGCGATGTGGCCGCACGGCGGCGCAGCGGCCCACGCAGCAGCCTCAGGGACCTCACCACCGCAACCTACGGCAGTCACCGCGATGGGCCTTCCCGGTGCGGCGTGGCGTGCCATCAAGGATGCGGACGCGTCGCTAGCAAGGCAGGCGGCGCGCTTCAACGGCGCACTTGGAGGTGCGGGTACGGAACAACCCGCGTCGGAGGACGAGCGGCTTGCCGCACGCCAGCTCGTCGAGGAGGTGTGGTCCGTGATTGACGGAAACTTTCTCGACGCCAGAGGTGTGGGCTTCAACCGCGAGAAGTGGGCGACGCTTCGCGAGGATGCCGTCGACCAGCTTGGCCAAGGTGGCATGAAGCGCGCTTACGGCGTCGTGCGTTCGATGATCGCGAGTGGTGTCGAGGACCCTTACACGCGCTTCTTCGAGCCGGACGACTTCACGAGGCGCCTTGCGTCCAAGTACGACGTTACAGGCATTGGCCTGAACATAGGCTCCGAGCGCGACTTCCAGGAACGCGTCGGAGGCGACGGGCCGCGGGTCGAGGGCAGCCTTCGCGTCGTGGGGCTCGTCACGGGAAGCACGGCTGATGTCGCGGGCATTGGACAGGGTGACGAAATCGTGGAGGTGGATGGGTCAAGTGTGCTGAACAGGAGCCCGTTCGAGGTGAGCAGCCTAATACAGGAAAGTCCCGTTGCTGTTCCAAAAGGATCTGAACCGCCGCCAGCCGCCATTTCGTTCATCCGATCGTCGGACGGAAAGAAAATAAGCGTCGAGGTTCCGCGCAAGCGCATCGACGACGAGCCCGTGCTCGAAACAAGTCTAAAGCGAGAAAATGGTGTGCGCGTTGGATACGTGCGCCTGCTCGAGTTTGACAGTGCAGCGGAACGCGAGCTCGCGGCGGCGCTGGAGAAGCTGAGTGCCGCCGGCGCGGATCGCATCGTGCTTGACTTGCGAGACAATCCTGGCGGTCTCGTGCTTGCTGGCGTGGAGATTGCGAAGCTGTTTCTGGACCAAGGTGAGACTGTTGTCGAGACGGTGAGCCGAGCGCACATGAATGGTGGCGAGGTTGCAGCCTCGTCGTCGTCGTCGTCGTCGTCGTCGTCGTCGTCGTCAGGTGCAGAAGAAGCAGCAGCAACAGAAGCACCTTACGCGACGCTGAAACGCGTCGAAAGTGCGTCGTCAGAATCGGTGCGAAAGTACACCGCGGAGGCACCCGCGCAGTACGGACGCGCGCGGTCGCCGCTCACTTTGCTCGTGAATGGACGTACGGCAAGTGCGGGCGAAATCCTTGCCGGTGCACTGCAGGACAACTGTCGAGCGACGGTCGTCGGCGAGGCAACCTTTGGCAAGGGCTTAATTCAGAGCGTTTACGAGCTGAGCGATGGCAGCGGTTTGGTCACCACCGTGGGGAAGTACCGCCTGCCGAGCGGTCGCGACCTCGACCAGAACGGCATTCAGCCCAACTTTCGCAAGCAGCCGAGCGCAGATGACGCGCTTGCGTCGATCCGCGCGTGCGAGGTGAGGATGGGCCGCCCGTCGTCGTAATGTAACCCGTGTGTCGCGTCACGTTACGGAGGGAGGCGAGGATGGGGTTTGTCGGAACCAGGTTAGGGTTTTCCCCCAGCCCCCAAGCATTTCCCTGCCCAAGGTATGGCGTCTTCGAAGCCCGCCTCCGACCATGCCGCCCCTGTTCCTGTTCCTGTTCCTGCGCTGACGTCTCAGCAGGACACGGCGCTGCGCACGTGGGAGGCGGAGAACGACGTCAGAGCAGTCGACGACGTGTTCCGGTACGACAAGCAGGAACAGGCGGCTGTGCGCGAGGCGAAGCCGTGGCGCAACGACCCTCGGTACTTCAAGTCCGTGCGCATCTCCTCGCTGGCTCTGCTCAAAATGGCGATGCACTGCAAGTCAGGTGGCAACCTTGAGGTGATGGGACTTATGCAGGGCAAGACGGTTGGACGCACGTTCGTCGTGCTTGACGCATTCGCCCTTCCCGTGGAGGGGACGGAGACGCGCGTGAATGCGCAGGCGGAGGCTGTGGAGTACATGGTTGAGTACGTGCAGGCTCACGAGAGCACGGGGCGCTTCGAGCAGGTTGTTGGCTGGTACCACAGCCACCCTGGCTACGGCTGCTGGATGAGCGGCGTGGACTGCGCAACTCAGATCACCAATCAGGCGTTCCAGGAGCCGTTTTTAGCGGTGGTTGTCGACCCCGTGCGCACAATGGCGGCTGGCAAGGTGGAAATCGGCGCGTTTCGCACCTACCCCGAGGGGTACACGCCGCCTGACGACGACGGCGGTGCGTACCAGACCATCCCTCTTGACAAAATCGAGGACTTTGGCGTGCACGCGAAGCAGTACTACCAGCTTGACGTCAGCTTCTTCAAGAGCAGTCTTGACGACCACCTTCTGCGGCTCCTGTGGCAGAGCTACTGGCAGCGAACGCTAAGCTCGAGCAGCCTGCTGCTCACCAGCGCTGGACTGCCGTACGCCGTAGGTCAGCTCCGCGATGTGGCGGAGAAGCTCGAGAAGGCGGAGAGCGGAAGCGGAGGTGTGCTGCAGTCGGCCATGTCGATGGGCGTGAACATCGGCGCGGGCGGATTTGGGCACGGTGCCGCATTTGGAAGCTTCCGCGGCATGGGAGCTGGTGCCGGCGGTGAAGTACCAAGTGCAGGTGCGCGGGCTGATCGCCTTGGCTTGGGGTCCCGCGCGAGTGCAGGGGCGGGTGGCGACCGCGAGCGACGTGACGGAGGTGGCGCGGGGCAAGCGGCTGCCCGAGGTGCGAATAATGAACTCGCCGGCCCGCCACCGAACCCGCTCGACAAGGTTGTGCGCGACTCGTCCAAGGCGCTTGTTGAGCACATCATGGGGATGACTGCGCAGATGGTGAAGAGCGAGCTCTTCGACATTGACACGGTTGCATAAGACTGCTATACATTCTTAGACTAGACTTATGTTGTAACACATTCACAATTCACCCGACACGCACTTGTTCGAGTAAAAGC
Organism: Pycnococcus provasolii; assembly: GCA_938743325.2. Classification (NCBI taxonomy): domain Eukaryota; kingdom Viridiplantae; phylum Chlorophyta; class Pseudoscourfieldiophyceae; order Pseudoscourfieldiales; family Pycnococcaceae; genus Pycnococcus; species Pycnococcus provasolii. The sequence continues at coordinate 1,383,877 of OW568862.1, forward strand.
ATTTTATCGCCCCGCGGCGTTGCGACGAGAGAAAAATTCAAAGTCCGGGTGCCTCCGCTTTGCCGGCTCGTTGATTGGGCGCAGGCTACCCCGAGCGAGCACCATCGCGTTGTACTCCAGCTCGGAGAGACGCATCTCCGTGCTTTGGTACGCCTCGACGGAATCTTCATCCAGACCACCGGCCGCCGCATCTTCCACATCCGCGTCGTGGCTTGCAAACCAGTGCTCGTGATTCGTTCCCGTCATAGCGGGGTAGTACCACTTGAAGCCCACGGCTGTGAGCGCTGACGGCACGCTCTTGGACACGTCTTCGTCGTCGGCGGCGTCGTTGGCATCGCGATTCACGCCATCCACTCCCAAGATGTGATACGTCAAGAAACACGTGCGTAGCGGACCGTCGGGAACGCGGTAGATGGGATACCACGCCACACAAATCCAGCTGCTCTCGTGCAAATCAGCCAGACGTGTCGACCAAAGATTGGGAATTCCGCTGGATTCCCCAAGGCGCTTCATCCTCTCGAAGAGCGGTGGGCGAAACGGAGGAGGATCCGTTTCGAAAAATTCAAACAAAAATGACGTGTCCGCCGACATGGATGCCGTCACTTCCTGCGCGGTGCTGCCGTTGTTCGTTGCGGTGGACGGCGTGGCAACATCAGTCGCTCCCTCCGCATTTGCTGTGTCCGCCACTCCCGCGCCACCATTCTCCGTCTTGCCCGCACCTCGCTTGAAAAGTTGCATCGCACTTAGGAAGGGAACGTAGAACGCCTGACTTGCACCGCGAGGGCCAGACAAAGTGTCCACGCGGCATCCGAAAAAGCTCGGCTTCTTGTACCATCCCCACAGATCCTGCAGAGTTGCCCCGCCATCCGTCCTTGCCGCTGACGGCATCGTTGCCGTGAGCAGACGCTCGAAATCCGCGCGAACGGGTGCCTGGCAGAGCGCAGGTGGTACCACTGGAACCGGCGGGCCTTGGTACTCGAGATGTGGCATAGACATGCGCTTGGGTGTGCTCCTGCTGTTTTTTGTCTTCACATCCGCTTGCTCGCCAACGTCCTTCACGAGCGGAGGAGCAGCACTCGCCGTTTGCACAGTCGACGACTGCGTCATCCGCACATCTTCCGTGGACGTAGCCGTGCTGACCGTGGCTGTGGCGGCCGTGCGCACCCCCACCTCCAGCGTCGAAGTCTTCGCTTCGGTAGCCGCATTCGTCGCCATAGTTGCGACTGACGTAGTCGCACTCTCCTCCGCCGTGGTCGACGCGTCGACCGTGGAAGTGCCCGTGCCTGTAGAAATTCTAGCAGAAGCAGACGTATTCACGGCATCAAGAACCGGCTCCGACGTGGTGGCCATTGCCAATGCCGAAGCAAGTGGCGCCTTTCCATCCAGGAGTCCGTTCATGGTCGTGTCAGGATCTGTGGCGTCGCCGTGTAACGTCGACATCGTGATCGCATTGGCGTCCGCGGACATCGCCGAAACATCAGAAAATACGTCAAGAGCGGATGTTGGAAATTCACCGGCACTCGCACTTCTCTCTCGCTCGTGGTCGGTGGCATTCTTAAGGGGCGTCAGAAAGCTCCTCTGACCCGACTTTCCCGTTTTTTTCGTGTTCCGCGTCTGCGTTTCAGCATCCACACCAGGTGTGCGGTTCAGCTCGGATGCGCGGTCAAGCCCCTCGTCGGAAAGCAGCTTCGCCTGACATCCGGCATCCATCGACTTGGCTTTCGACGGCGTGCTAAAGCCGATGGTGGCGGTGGTGGCTGTACTCGCGTCGTTGCTGCTTCGTGGCGAGAACGCTGGCACTGTTTCCGCGTCATCCGACGAAGCACGGGGGGTGCTCACGATGCCGTGCATGCTGACGATGGGAGGCTGCATCACCGTTCGTGCAGGAGACATGCGAGGCACCTCTCGCCCGCCAGGTTCGAGGAACATCTGCGCCGCGTCTTCGCTGCACCAGCTTCCCGTCGGACTTGAATCCGTCTCGACACTTGAGATGGTCTCACTCTCGCTCCCCGTTAGGCTATCACCCATGCTCGCCTCGCTTCCACTGCGCAGCTCACTGGAGACGAGCGAATCGTCCGTCTCGTGACCGCCGCTGCTCCCGGTGAATGGCTCGCCGTTGAGACCATCAAGCATAAGCTCATCGTCGGAGTGCGATCGACGCCCAATACGTGCCTCCTCCTCACCGTCTTCGTCGCCAGACGACGACCTGTCGACGAGGCTGTCTGCGCTCGTTCGTCTGTTGCCCAGATGAATTCCGTCGTCCGTGTCGTCGTCGACATCATCGTCACGCGCGTCGCCATTCTCCACATCGTTTTCGTCGTCGTCGTCGTCGTCGTTTTCGTCGTCGTCATCCTGATCCGTCGCCGGCTGTTTCTTCGGCGGAACTCCATCATCATTAGGAATACGACGCCACGTTCCATTTCGCTCAGGCGGATCATCGTCCCCATCGCCGTCGCTTCCCGCCATACTTCCATTTCTCCTTCCGGAGCTACGCATGTACACCGCTCTTCGAGTCTCTGCGCTGTTCGAGGTATCTTGCGAGGCTGGGGCTGAGGAGTCTTGCGAGGCTGGAGCTTCGCCACGCTGCTGCTGCTCGCTGCCCTTTTGTGTCGTCGAAGTGTTCGCACAATTATGTACACGTTTGGATGGCGTTGTGGACGGCTCGCCATTTTGTTTTTGCATATCATCGTCAGGCGATGTCCTGCCATCTGCATCGTTTTGAATGATGTTGTCGGTGTTGGAGTCGTCTTGACTCTCGTGTTCGTCGTCGTCGTCGTCGTCGTCGTCGTCGTCGTCGTCGTCGCCACCGCCGCCACTCGTGCATTTGGTACGTCTGCTTCGAACATCTCGTTCGACCGAGCTCGTTGCAGCGGTAGCACAGTCGACACCAGCTTCGTGCCCGACGATAATCTGAATTCGAATCGCCTTGACGTACGACGGCGAAGCGCGCGTGTCTAGCACGAGATTGACACGCTCGAGACCCTCTCCGCAGGCCACCGTGATGTCCGCATCGACGTCTTCCATTTTTGTGTTTGTATTCGTTTGCTCGCGGCGCATGCACTGGTGTCTTCTCACGTACGCGCGTCTTTGCGTGACGAGAGCCGCCTTGGCGGCTGCCGCGGCACCGCCAAACGCGAAGCGGAGAGGTATGACGAACGATCGGCCGTCGAGCTTTCCAAACACAGATGCATGAAACGACCCTGCTCGGAACGCAAAGTCGTCAAGGATGCTTAGAGGTGCGCCGTTGCTTTTATGCTTCGCCTTGCTGGCTGGTAACCACGTGCGGTATGTGAGGTGGTAGATGCGAAACGGAAGGCCGCTGTCAGCCATCGCACGCAGGGTATCGTCGTCCAGCGACGATGGCGGCGGCGGCGACGACGACGACGACGACGAAGGCGGCGCATCGTCGTCTGTCCAGATGTCCGGCTCGACGAGTTTTCCAATGGCGGTGCCGTTTCGGTACAGGATCGCCGGCCATTTGGCCATCTGCGACGCGAGCTCGGGGTTGTGCGGCAGGTACGCGAGATCAAGCTTCGCATCGGAACAGCACCGTTCACGAGTCGTCGAGTTGTCGAGAATTTCTTCACGAACGTCGTCGTCGTCGCCGCCGTCGTCGTCACCGTCCATCGAGGTTCGGTTGACGACAGCAGGCTGCGACGACGGCACCGTGAACACGAGCCGCGTGCTGCTGCCACTGGTCGTCGGCACGTCGTCTTCTGCGCACACTTCGCTGGTGGTTCCTCTGGATGCGTGCGTTTCTCTCCGCCGTCCCATCTTCATGGCGAGGTTGTTCCGTCGTCGTGCTCGTCGTTGCCTGATTCGTTGTGGCCAAGGTGCGTGTTGAGCGCAGGACGGCCCTTCTTTCTCTTCTTCTCGTCGTTGTCGCGTGTGCGTGTGTGTTTTCTTGGGAAGGGGAGGGGAGGGGGAGGGAGGAGGAGGGAGGAGGAGGGAAGGGAAGGGGCCAGCGCGCGTGGTTTCAGAGGCCTGCTGGGCCCGAGGAGAGGACTTGAACAACGGCCCTTTCCAAATGCTTTGGCTTCTCGACGGGTCTGCTTCGGCCTTCTCTTCGTACGGCCTTCTCATCAGAAGAAAAAGGAATGCAGGGCAATGGTGAATCCCCAGGATACGGAGAGGACAAACCCTACCTGTGGTAGGAATGGCCCCGTCCTCCCGGGGATTCACCGTGGAACCTAAAACTGCGTGTTGCGCCCTTCCCGAATCTCATTGCGTAGATACACTCCTCATCATTCAGTGAGAATCACTTCCTCCCAGGCCGGTGTCCCTAGGCTGTTTTCCCTAGGCTGGCTCTCGCGTCGTGCCGCTTGCCGGGGACGCCTTTCCCAGCCTCAGCTTTCTTTTCTGAGGTCCTGCGCAGAGTGAGATCCCTCCCGACGAAAGGGAAAAGAAAAGCCGACCAAATCTGAAAGTCAGGGGGAGATAGGCTATCCACAACCCCAAGACAACCACGCGTCCCCCCTTCCCTTTCAGCCTCTCCCTTTCCCTCGCCCTTCCTCCGCCTCCTCTCCTCTCCTCTCCTCCGCCTCCTCTTCGCTGCCCCCAACGACAACAACACCACGCCTAACGTCGCCACCATCTAACAAAGGACATACTACCACTCCGGACCACAGATGGACGACGAAGACGCAGTGCTCGTAGGAATCTCGTACGCACCTAGCATGGAGGAAGCGGACAGACTCTCCTCGCTTAACGTCGCGCCGAGCACAGCCGCGAGAACAATGCAAAAGTCGTTTATGCGGCGGTGCGTCTCAGATACCAACCTAGGGGCGCTCACGCAGGCGAGGGAGGAGGACGACGTTCTTGTCGATGGCGGGGACTTTGGCGACATTGTCGACACGCTCGGGCTAGGAGGTGGCGAAGCAGGCGTGCCTTGGTTCCTCGGCGGGGAGATGGGCGACCTGGATTACCTCATCGGAGGTGCGGATGGCGACCTCAAGCGTGACGCGGCAACAAACTTTGCGCGTCCTGGTGGCGTTCCTCCGTTCGTTTCCGCGGCGTCAGTCTCTCCGGATCTCACGACATTTTCGTCAGCTCCTCCTCCCGTTCCCGCAGCTCAGAGGATGCCGACGTCATCTGCGGCTTCACACAACTCGTACGGTGGGCCGATGCCACCCGCGACGTACGGGATGGTGACGGGATACTACGGCCGGAATACCAGCACGCTCCTCCCTTCGAGCAGCGGTGCACCCCCCGTCACAGCACATAATATGTACGGTCACGGTCTGCCTCCACCAGGTGCACCGCCAGGTGCACACTACCACAATCAAACTTCGCAGCAGCAGCACCACCAGCAGCACCAGCAGCACCAGCAGCACCAGCAGCACCAGCAGCACCAGCAGCACCACCAGCAGCAACAACAGCAGCAGCAGCTTCGACATTTGCAGCAGCAGCAGCAGCAGCAGATGACGGCGGCTGCAGCATCACGGCAACGGCATTCGCAGCTCCAACCGCAGCACCAACAGCGCATGGCGGCAGTTCCATCCGCGGTGAAGTCGGAGGCTTCGCACGCAACGCAGCCAGTCGATAGCACCTCCATGGTTGGTGGAGCCAGCATGCAGCAGCCTTCCGCGCGCACCAACTTGAGTGGTTACCCTCCGCAGATGCCTCATGGGATGATGCAGCAGCCACCGCCGGGTACCATGCTGTCTGCTAAGGCGGAATCGATAGGAATGGTGCACCAAGCACCATTCGGCGGAGGCGGCTTGACACGAAAGAGCTTCAGCGTGCCGTCCAGCTTAAACGAGCTCGACGGATCTGAAAGAATGACTTCGCATGGAGGTGGCAAGAGCGCAGACGGTTCCTTGGCACCGCCCGCGCCGCTGAGCCGAGACGACCGGTGGAAGCGCATCATGCGATTTAAGAATGAGAAAAAGCCGCGTTTGAACTTCGAGGCTTCCAAAAAGGTGGCATATCAGAGTCGCAAAAAGCACGCCGACGGCCAACCACGCGTCGGCGGGCGTTTTGTATCGAAGAAGATGCTTGCAGAAATGGTGGCTGCGTCGTCGTCGCCACTCGAGTCGCCGCAGGCGGCATCGCCTTGTGCAGAATTGGCAACCCCTCAGGCGGGATCACCGAACACCTCTGACGAGGCGATGGCGGCATCGACGATGCCACCGAAGATGGACGCGACGGAGACAGTGGCGTCGACACTGCCGACGAAGGTTGAGGCAACAGAGGCGGCGCCAGCTCCCATGACGACGAGCAGCGCTTAGATTTGATTTTTTTCACCCTCCCTTTTGAGCAATGCCTTCACACTCTTTTTGCTGGTGTACGAGACGTGTGTTTGAAGCGACGCATTCACACACACACATGTACACACATTCCTCTTCTTTATCGTTAAATGTGTTAAAGGCATTGCCAGCTAAAAACAAAACACAACGAAATTAATAATAAGGTAAAAAAAATAGTTCAAATTTCTTTTCCACAATACTAATTCAAAGGTCAGCCTCCTTCGCCTTGCTCATGTCGCCAACCTGGCTGACGAAGTTGTCGGTGATCGTTTGCACCTCCTTCGAAACGACTTTGCGCTCAGACTCCGTCAGCGATTTGCTCGCCTTGGCTATGTTCAACGCACGCTGGCGCACGGCGCGTATCTTCACCTTCGTCGCCTCGCCGCTTTTCGTGACGTGCTTGCGCATAGCCTCCTTGCTTTCCGCCGAGGGGGGTGGCACGGGCACGGTGATCGTCGTACCACCTGCTTCCGACACGGGGTTGAGTCCTAGCGCCGCGGTGCGTATGGCCTTTTCAATGGATTCTGCGACGCTGCTATCGTACGGCGTAACGCTGAGAGTCGACGTGTTGAGCACCGTGACCGTTGCGAGTTCCTGCAGGCTCATGCGCGTCTCGTACGCGTCGACGCTCAGACGCTCGAGCATCGCCGGGCTCGCACGTCCCGTCTGCAAGCTAGATAGCTCGTCCGCATAAAAGGACACCGTGACGTCCATGCGCTCACGCACGTAACCGTAGAAAGCCTCGTCGTCGTACATGCCGTCGACGTCAAAGTGATCGGCGTCGACGGCGCCTCCTTCAGCGCCGTCGCCGTCGCCGCTGTCAGCTTCTTGTGCAGCCGCACCGGAGTTCTCGTCTGCCGGAGCGGATTTTTTCTTGCCTTTCTTCGCAAAACCGCGCCGAAATAACATGTCAGAGAGAGAACGCGAAGACGTGAAAGCTGGCGACGTTGTTGAAGTCCAAGGCTGGTTTGTCGCTGTGTGCGTTACCGACATATTTGTTGCATTGACGTCGGTGACGGTAGCGAAGGTGAGAAGCGTTCTCGCTGGACGGCAAGCGGCACACGTTTTCGTGCTAGGAAGCAGCGGCGTGTGCGCGTCAAGAAGAGCGCGCCGTCCCGCGGCACACGCACGACGTGACACCAACCAGCACCACGAAGTTGGCAACATGTTGAAGATGGGGGGGGGCGAGGGGGGGAGGAGGGGCACGGGGTTTGGAGATTTGGGGAAAACCGCTGCAGGTTCTTACATCGTTCGATGATATCGGCATATACCCATCTCTCTCAGCCACCCCACCGCTGACGACCACACCCGTGTCACCACACACACACACACACACACACGCACACACACACACACACACACACACACACGCACACACACTCACTCACTCACTCACTCGCTCGCGCTCACACGCACGTGAGGAGAAGTACTAAGGCAGCGCCGTCTAGCTGATGCCCGCGGGCGTCTCGCTGATGGCCGTCGCCTCGCCGAGCGCCTCACCATTCGCGCCGAGCACCACGACGTTACCCGCGGCATCGACGTCGACGATGGCACTGTCACCCTCCTTCAGAAGACCTCCGAGCATGCGCTCCGCGAGCACATCCTCGAGAAGGCGCATGATAGCACGGCGCAGCGGACGAGCGCCGTAGCTCGGGCTGTACCCCTCGTCCACGAGGCGGTCACGGAAGCGCTCCGTCACCTCAAGGTCAATCTCCTTCTCCTTAAGGCGGGTGAACACGTCCTTGAGCATGTAAGCACTGATCTCCTTCACCTCCAGCTTCGTCAGCTGACGGAACACGATGATCTCGTCAAGACGGTTGAGGAACTCGGGGCGGAAGTAGTTCTTCAGCTCCTCGTTGACCAGGGTCTTGATCCTGTTGTAGCTCTGCGAGTCCGCATCGTCGTTGCTCAGCTGGAAGCCAAGACCGCCGCCACCCTTCTCGATCACACTGCTTCCAACGTTCGACGTCATGATCAGCAGCGTGTTCTTGAAGTCAACCGTGCGTCCCTTGCTGTCCGTGAGACGGCCATCCTCGAGGATCTGAAGCATCATGTTGAACACGTCGGGGTGCGCCTTCTCCACCTCGTCGAAGAGAACGAGCGAGTACGGCCTTCGCCTAACAGCCTCCGTGAGCTGGCCACCCTCGTTGTAGCCCACGTATCCGGGGGGCGATCCGATGAGCTTGGAGACGGTGTGGCGCTCCATGAACTCGGACATGTCGAGACGTACCATAGCCTCCTCGCTGCCGTAGAAGTACTCGGCGATAGACTTGGCGAGCTCGGACTTGCCCACTCCGGTAGGTCCGGAGAAGATGAAGCTCGCGATGGGGCGGTTGGGGTTCTTCAGTCCCGTTCTCGCTCGGCGGATCGCGCGAGAGCACGCCACCACAGCCTCCTCCTGGCCAATCAGGCGCTTGTGCAGCGTCTCCTCCATCTTCAGCAGGCGTTCCACCTCGTCGCTGGACACCTTCTCCACGGGGATTCCTGTCCAATTTGCGACGATGTTGGCGATATCAGCCTCCGTGACGACGGCGCCGCCCTCACCCTCGCTCTCCTTCTCAGCCTCGCCCTCCTCCTTCGATTTGCCGGTGATCGCCTGGATCTGGCTCTTCAGCTCCATCTCCCTGTCGCGAAGCTGTCCAGCCTTCTCGAAGTCCTGTCCACGAACCGCGGCATCCTTCTCCTTCACAACGCCCTTGAGCTCCTTGTCGAGCTCGCGCGCCTCCTCGGGGAGCTGCGCGTGTGCGAGGCGAACGCGCGAACCAGCCTCGTCAATCAGGTCGATCGCCTTGTCGGGCAGGAAGCGATCGCTGATGTACTGGCTGGCAAGCTGCGCGGCAGCCTCGAGCGCCTCGTCGGTGTACCGAAGCTTGTGATGAATTTCGTAGCGTTCGCGCAGTCCCTGAAGAATCTGAATCGCCTCGTCCACGGTTGGCTCGGGGACTTGAACAGGCTGGAAACGGCGCTCGAGCGCGGGATCCTTCTCGATGTGCTTGCGGTACTCGTCAATCGTGGTGGCGCCGATGCACTGCAGCTCACCTCGCGCAAGCGCGGGCTTGAGGATGTTCGCCGCGTCGATCGCACCCTCGGCGGCGCCGGCGCCGATGAGCGTGTGCACCTCGTCGATGAAGAGGATGATGTCGTCGGACTGCTTCACCTCGTCCATGAGCTTCTTGAGACGCTCCTCAAACTCGCCGCGGTACTTGGTTCCCGCCACGAGAAGTCCCATGTCGAGCGTGACCACCTGCTTGCCCTCGACAGTCTCGGGGACGTTGTTGTTGGCAATCGCCTGCGCGAGGCCCTCGGCGATGGCTGACTTTCCAACGCCAGGCTCGCCAATCAGGCAGGGGTTGTTCTTCGTGCGGCGGCCGAGAATCTGGATCACGCGCTGCATCTCGTTCGTGCGGCCGACGCACGGGTCGAGGTTGCCCTCCTCAGCCTGCTTCGTGAGGTTCGTGCCGAACTCCTCGAGCGTGGGCGTCTTCTGGTTGCCGGAAGCACCTCCAGCGCCCGCGGCGGCACCGACAGCCTCCTGAGACTCGCCTACCATGCGAATCACCTGCGTGCGAACCTTCGCCGTGTCCGTTCCAAGGTTCTCGAGAACGCGCGCGGCGACGCCCTCGCCCTCGCGGAGAAGACCGAGCAGAAGGTGCTCCGTTCCGATGTAGTTGTGCCCAAGCTGGCGTGCTTCCTCGAGCGCGAGCTCGAGAACGCGCTTCGCACGCGGCGTGAACGGAATCTCCACCGCCACGAACCCTGAGCCGCGTCCGATGATCTTCTCCACCTCGATGCGCGCCTCCTTCAGGTTAAGACCGAGACCCTTGAGAACCTTAGACGCAATGCCCGTGCCTTCACCGAGCAGACCGAGGAGAAGCTGCTCGGTACCCACGAAGTTGTGGCCGAGACGGCGCGCCTCCTCCTGAGCGAGCATGACGACCTTGATGGCCTTCTCGGTGAAACGCTCGAACATCATGCGGGCTTCCATGCGTCGGGGTCCGCCCGACGTGCGCGCGCACGACGTCACCTGCGCGCGCAGCGCGTGCGCACCGCTCGACGCGAACGATGAGCACGAGGCGCCATATGCGCAGGGTGTCGGAGCTCCAAGCCGCGCAGACGTTGCGAAAAGCTGCGTATTTATTTGATCATGTGGTTGTGGTTGACGAGTGTGTGTGGTGGTTTTGCAATGAAGTTTTTGTTAGTACGTGTAACGTCCAACTAGCCTCTTTTCATGTCATCTTTCCAGAGAGAGGTGGAAAAGAAACAAAAAAAAGCCAAAAAGGAGGGAGGGAGGGGGGGCACCGTACTGCCATTCCGCTGATGCTGCAACACAAGCGCCACACGGCGAAACAAATCCACCCGTCCCAACACCAAAAGGAGTAAGCACAATATGCCGCTTCGCGACTCGTCAACTTGCGCGGCAGAGTTGACAGCGTATTCGCGTTGCCCGCAGTCCGGCGGCGGAATGTGGATGTTGCTCCCCCGCCGAACAATCCCTTCTTCCGTTTCTGTGCCCTCCGCACCCCACCCCACCTTCCCTCCCTTCCCTCAGTGTGCAGTTGTCGTAGCCTACCTTTCTTCCCCTGGCTGCGCGCTTTGGGTTTGTGAGCGCCCTCCTCTGCGCGGTTGTTTGGTTGTTTATCTGCAGCATCGGCATGGCAGCAGCAGCAGCAGCAGCGTGTAAAGTTGTTGTGGCGGGGGGGGAAGGGGCAACGGGAGGCGACGCGTCGTCTTTCTCAGGCCGGAGAAAAGCCCCGGGGGAGATATCTGGGCGAAGAAAGGGCACCGCCCCCTGTGATCCCCCGCATTTTATCCACAGAGCAACCACCCGGCCGAGGAACCAGTTAGGGTTTTAACCGCAAATCCTCCCCGTGGATTTGGAAACTGTATGAAACGTTAGGGTTTCTTGGTAACCCTGGTGCCTGCCGGCACCTATCCTGCTAGGGCTTCGCCCTGCCATTGCTTTGTCGTTCTTGCACATCTTTAAACCTCAAGCAGCCATGGCGCAGCGGTGGCCTCTGCCGATACAGGGCGCGTACTACATTCTTCTGCCGCGGTACGGCGACGAACGAGGGTACATGCAGGAGTCGTTCCGCACAGACACGAAGCTTGACCTCGGCGACACCGTCGAAGGCCAGCCGTCTCACCAGATTGCGTGGAGCAAGAGCTGCAAGGGCGTGCTGCGCGGCTTCCACACGTCGCCGTACTACAAGGCGGTTTCCATCCTGAGCGGGTCGATTTTAGACGTTCTCGTCGACCTTAGGCCGCACTCGCCGACGTACCTTAAGTACGCTTTCATGAACCTCTCGGAAGAAGAGCCTGGCGAGGTAATCGTGCCTCCTGGGGTGGGCCACGGCTTTCTCAGCAGGTCCGACGACACGCGCATGCTGTACGTGCAAGGTGGCGTCTACAAGCCTGAGCAGGAGGTGAACGTGCGCTGGAACGACGCCGTGCTGAACGTGCCTTGGCCCAAGGAGGAGGCGGATGCGGCGCTCGTCTCCGCGAAGGACTCGACCAGCGCGCTGCTTTCGGAAGCGAGACCTGACACCGCCACGCTGAAGCCTGGGCGTCGCATCAGCCTAGTGATTGGCGCAAGCGGACAGGTTGGCGGCGCGCTGTGCGAGCTGCTGACGGACGCGCGGTGCGTCGGCACGTACTGCGCGAACGCTGCGCCGAGACCTGGCTGCGTGCCATTCGACATGGACGCGGCGGCTGACAACCCGAAGCTTGCGGAGCAGCTGCTCAGCTTCGTGCGTCCGGCTGTCGTGTACATCTGCGCAGGCTTCACTTGGGTGGATGGGTGCGAGCGAGATGTCGAGAAGGCACAACGTCTCAACCACCGCGGACCTCTTGCGGTGGCGCAGGCGGCAAAGGTGTACGGGGCGAAGGTCGTGTTCTACTCCACGGACTATGTGTTTGACGGGCGCGCTGCGAGCATGACGGACGATGCGGCGGGTTATGCAAACGGTTACGTCGAAACCACGCCGCTGAATCCGCTGAATGTGTACGGCAAATCGAAGGTGGATGGCGAAACTGCGATTTTGCAGTGCGACCCGTCCGCGCTGATCCTGCGCACCACCGTCGTGTACGGCCCGGAGATGCAGGGTAAGAACTTCGTCTACCAACTCGCACGTCGCCTTGCAGATGCGTCGGGCATGAGCGTTCCGAATGACCAGGTGGGATCGCCCACGTACAATCGTGACCTCGCGGCGATCAGCGCGGAGCTTGTCGAAAAAGGCGCGACGGGCATCTACAACGTCGTCGGCGAGGAGATTATGGATCGGTACGCCTTTGCGGTCGAGGTGGCGTCAGCGCTCGGACTGGACTCGTCCACCGTGAAGGGTACCGAGACGGTCGCGGGTGCCGCACAGACGTTTGGCAAGGCTGATGCACAGGTAGGTGCCGAACGTCCTCTACGCTGTGGCTTGAGCATGGAAAAAACTCTCGCCGTCGTGTCGCACAGGCCGAGAAGCGTTCGGGACGCCATTGCGCACTGGAAGGCGACCCCGTTCGCCGCGGGTGCGAAGGAACTCGGAAGCTAAAAGCTAAGCTAAGCTAAGCTAAGCTAAGCTTTGTCTATCAACTGTAAAAGTACCATATTGTTCACCTGCCATCCCGCGACTTGTGACGTGCAGGGGATTGGCCGGTAGGGTAGGGTGACTTGACTTATTCCGTCCGTTGTCGGTTGTCCGTGCAATTGAAAAGAAATAATCGGGGATCCACCGTTGCTCAGACCCCCGGGAACGATTTGAACCTTGGCGCCTTCCTCCCAAGACCCCACTCTTCCCGTCCCTTTTTCCGTCTGTCAACGCGGCCTTCAAATCAAACTCCTCACGCGAACAACAACACGCCCAACAAACAACAATGGCAAAGGAGCTGGCGCAGCTCGCGCCGTGGGGCTGGGATCCGCGCATCACCAAACACCCGCCAGGACCGAGCTCTCTGAGGCACTTCGAGGAGGCTGGCGCGCTTGCAAAGTTCGAGAAGAGCAACAGCACAAACGGCAAGAAGAAGAATCTCAAGGAGAAAGAGAACAAGAATAGCAATAGCACTGCTACGCCGAATCCTGCGAAGCGTCCACGTCTCACGAAACCTTTACCGACATCTGCTATAGCATGCACGCCTTCGCTGAAGACGCCTGCACCGGAGACACCTGCGGTGCTGCCACCAAGCGGTGGTGCCGCAACCACGATGCCACGTGACGCTGGAGGATCGTCTTTGAAAGGTCGAGGGGGTGGGAGCACAATCGGCGTTTCGTCCAAACGCGGCGGCGAGGTGTATGCAGTGCCAACGCCCATCCCTATGAAAACGTTGGGAAAGGTTGCCGAGTTGCAGGACGACGACGATAACGACGACGACGACGACGACGACGACGACGACGGTGCTGCCGTGACGGAAACGCCAACGCAGCAAGACGCGGCGACAAAGCTCTCGTCGCCTGTGCAAAAACCACCCACAGCGACGACAAGGCCACGTCGTGGCGCCAACGCAGCTGCAGCCACAACTACCGCACCGGCTTCGGGAGAACCTACGAAAGCCGCGATACCCTCTCCACCTGCTGCGGCGCTTGCCGGCGCAGTAGGCTCCGACCTCGCTGGCGCCGCCGTGCCGCCGCCGCCCGCGGCAAAGGCTGCACGATCACGAGTGCGTCAGCCATCCTCGAAAGCTCGAGCACCCTCACCTGCTCCCAAGCGTCCGCCTCCGCCTCCCCCGCAGGCGACAGCCAAACCGCCTACAACCGCGACGGTGGCTACCGCCTCTAACGCCGTGCAGCAAGCGCAGCGACTTTCCCCGCCTTGGCGTCCGCAGTCTCGCTGCACGCTTCGCAGTCTTGACGACGCACCTCGCGACGGCACAGTACGTTCGTATGTCGTACAGCCGACGTCGGGCATGACATGCGATGGGGATGTGCACCCGGCGCTTCCTATACCGCAGCCATGGTGGAACTACGCGTGGGCTGGCAACTCCTTCCAACGGAAGCAGCACCAAGTGCAGCCGACGGTACAACGTACGTTGTGCACTTCGTTCTCCCCAGCTCTTGCCAACGGGCTCCGTTTCCTCACAAGGTCAGCGGGAGAGAAGAAATAGACGCATTTTGGTAAAAGCTTGGAGGGAGCGTGTGTTTTGTGTGTGACTTGAATTTTTTTTTCATTGTTTTTTTGAATCATTTCTGGATTGTTTGCACTCTTATTTCGTCATACTGTATCGTCTACGCGTCAGCCTCCTCAATCTCAGAGCCTGCGCTTCGCTCGGACACCTTGAAGTACACTCGGCACGTGGGCTTGAGGATTTTGTTCGCACGGCCCTGTGCACGAGGTCGAAAGCGCTTCATGTAAGGACCCTGGTCCGCGTAGCACTCCTCGACGTACAGCTGGCTCTTGTTGAGACCGAAGAACTTTGCGTTCGCCGCGGCGGACATCAGGCAACGCTTCACCGGCTCGCAGGCACGGTACGGCATGAACTCCAGGAGCACCAGGCACTCCTCGTAGCTCCGTCCACGCAGCTGGTTGATGACACGGCGCACCTTGAAGACGCTCATTTTCAAGTTCTTCAACGAGCACTCGCCGCAGACGCGGTCCGTTGTCACCGCTGACACCTCCTCCGTCGCCGCCGCCGTCGACACAACGCGCGACGCCAGCGCGAGCGGCTGAGGCTGCGCCCTCCTTCCGACAAAGGCAGCCTGCTGTGGGATGACGGCACGCACCGCACGCGGCGCGGCGGCACGGCGCACATTAACGCACGGGCGCGCGACGGAGGGTCGGCTGCTGACGCGCATCATCTGGCTCGCGGACATCACGACGCCACACTGTTACCGTTTTCTTTATGGGAGGAGGGGTGGAAGGACGAGGGTGGCGGTAGGTGGGGGGCGAGGGTTTCGTGGCTCTTGAGAAGCCGGGAGGGCGAGTGGATAGAGCCAAAAGGAAAATGCAACCAAACCGGTATCCCCATTCGCCCGTTCCCGTGGATGAGCTCGGAAGCAAATGGGGCAAATGGGGTTTACATTGATTGGGTTTGCGGGGAGGCATTTATTCGGGGTTGGCGGAGACCTTGACCGTGGCGGGTGGGGCAACTGACCAGCTCCAGCAGGGTTGCAAGGAACTATCCCCACTCCAGGCAAAGTTCGTCTAAGAGCTTCGCCCCCTCGCAGCCTCGGCCTGTCGGGTCGTTCGTCGCTCCGCAAAACCCAGACTGCCAGACCCCGACCGACCGACCCACCTGCAGGCGAAACCCAGCTCAGCAGCAAAACGACACTACGACAGTCACAAGCGCCGAACACACACACACACACGCGCGCGCGCCTTCGTATCATGACGTCCACGTACCGCGCGAAGCACTTCGGCGACCGCGACGTTTACGCCGACCAGACGGAATCAACGCACTACCCGGCACCGAGCTTGCAGCCCAAGTTCGTGTCGAGTGTGGTCATTGGCGACGAGGGAAAGGCTGGTGTGGAGGCGTCGTGGATTTCGCAGACGCAGGCTGCGCACAGCGCATCTGCGCTCGCGCCTTTGCCTCCGCCACCTCGCCCAGCTTGGATGGGTGACCCTAAGACGGGTGTCCCCGGGTTCAGCGCAAACGGCAAGGACATGACCTTGGAGGAGCTGATCCGTGAGAAGATTTGGGAACGCAAGCGAGCTGGCCAGGGCTCGAATCTGCTGTGGAGGTTACGTGAGTTCCAGCAAGCGGACCGTGACGGCAACGGACGTGTTGAGACAAAAGAGCTGTACCACTTTCTTCGCACATTTGCCGTCGAGCTTGACAAAAGGCAGCTTGAGCGGCTCATCGAGGTTCACGACACGTCGGGCGATGGTTCCATCAACTACCAGGAGTTCCTAGCTTGGATTCTACCGGAGGTTCAGGAGTAAAGAAAAAAAAAAAACAAATTATAGAATTCGAAAAAGACTTTTTTTTCATCAATCTCTTGTTTGCATAGGTTTCTTTTCACACACACACACACACACACACACACACACACACACACCACCTTGCACACACACACCTTGCACACACACACACACTCACACTCACACACTCACACTCACACACACACACTCACACTCACTCACACACACACCTTGCACGCACGCACGCACCTTGCCACGAACGAACGAACGCACACATTTATGTGGATTCATGCATCCGGCGGAGGCGGCTGCGGAGTTGCGCTCATTTCCTCCAAAGTGTGATCTCCATAAACAATGTTGCCGTCAGCATCTGTGATCCACTCGATGCGCACGGCGTAGTTTGTGCCTCCTATTTGAGCGTAGTCCGTACCCAACGGGATGGGAAGCATAATCATCCCGCCGTTATTCGGAAGTTCAATGGGGATCTGGCACATCTTCGTCGACCCTTCCAATGCCGCTTTCTTTGCAATGGAGAGGAAAACCTCGTCCAGCGTAGCGAGCGTCACCTGGACATCGTTAACGCCCAGCGCGTGAGCATCCTCGTCGAGCTGACGGAGGAACGACGAAAGCCGATCGTCCGACTCTCGCGGGATTCGGAAGTGCATGTACTTGCCGTTGCCCTTGAGAGATTTGGCAGCATCCTCGAGCTCGCCATCAATTCCATCCCGGAAATACGTGTTCAGCATGACACGTGCAGGATCGTCGACGGCATCGTTCAAGTCGTTTGACGAAGACCCCTTGTGACCTCCAAGCATGCCACTTCCACTTCTGTCTGCACGCAGGGAGATTGCGACTGAGTAGCCTGTGCCAAACTTACGCTTCAGGCGCACGGACGACGCAAGGCACCTGAGACGTCCCCCGGCGATGATGCCAATGCGATCCGACAAGGCGTCAGCCTCCTCCATGCTGTGCGTCGTCAACACAATCGCCCGCCCAGCCTTCGCCTCGAGGATGATGTCCCAAACATGCCTGCGGTGAATTGGATCCATGCCAGTCGTTGGCTCGTCGAGGAACACAACCTGAGGGTCGCCAATGAGCGAAATTGCAACGCTCAGGCGACGGCGCATGCCTCCGCTGTACGCACGCGTCTCAACCTTGCGATCTTTAAGCAGCTTCACTGACCCGAGAAGGTTCAGCGTTTCCTGCTCGAGCATGCCGTAGGGAAGACCTCGAAGTGCGGAGAAGAGGTACATGTGCTCCTCTCCCGTGAGCTCGCCCCACAGGATATCAAACTGCGGGCAGACGCCAATCTTCGTTCGCACGCCCCCGATGTCCGTCACGACGCTTGTGCCGTAGATGTATCCGTCGCCTGCGGTACACGGGAGCACGCCCGTCATCAGGTTAATTGTCGTGGACTTTCCAGCTCCGTTCGGACCGAGCAGGCCAAACAGCTCCCCAGTCTTCACCTCGAACCAATTGCCCTTCACGGCGTGAAACGCGGCTCCACCACCCCTGCATCCAAGCGAATAGAATGATTTGACGAGGCCCTGCACGAGCATGGCGGCGGACGACTGCTCGGTCGCACTCTGCTTCAGGCGCATTTCTTCCTCAGCCACATCCTCCTCAAGTGCCGAGGCATTCCCACCCGCAGATGCTGCGGCGGCGTCCGTCGCTGCCACGTCAACTGACGAAACGCTCTTCTTCATTCCTAGCAAACTCATCCAAGTTGACGGGAGGAACGGAAAGTAGAAAGGCCGGTTGACACCAAATTCGTTGGGAAGCACCTGATCGAGGTACATGGCCAGTATGGTAAAGAAGAAGAAGTCAAGCGTCAGCAGCTCGTAGCACATCTCCAGGCTGTAATCGCACGCACCAAAACTACCTTCGCTGTACACGTTGTTCTTGCAGTAGGAGTCAATCTGCGACCACTTGATGCCACCTCGATCTGACGAGGCTGTGGCCTTCCCGAGGTCGCCTAGTCCTTTGGCCAGCAGCGTGGGTGGGAAAAATGCAAAGATGATTGGGATAGCCTTGTATTTGCCGTTCGCCGTTCCCTTGGTGAACGGCTCGCCTCCAGCCACACCAACGACGAGAGTGAGAATGAAGCCGAGCAGGAAAACGACGAAGCCGTACATCGTTGCGAGTGCGCTCGAGCGTAGGAACACGGATGTGCAGAATCCGAATCCAGCCATGGCGAGCTGAAAGAGAAGCAGGAGTGTGAAGGTGACGCTTGAGTCGTTCTTCAGAAATAGTTGGAATCCGAACAGATTGCCCCAGGCGAGGATTAGCGCAGCCTGCACGAGGCAGACGATAAACTCGGTGACTACCCAAGACACCCAGTACGTAAAGTCGGACGTGCCGACGTTGCGAAGAGCCTGGCGCAGCTTCAGCTCGCGCTCGCCGACGATAGAGTTCAACTGCATGACGTACGTGAACATGGCGGCGGCAAAGATGAACGTGGAGCCGATTGCGCCAACGAGCGAGAACGGCTCGATGGCTGGGTGCGGATACTTTCGGAACGAGACGTCCCACGTGTCAACAAAGTCGGCCTCGTCCATGCCTGCTTGCTTCAGCGTAAAACGCGTGATCTCGCGTTCCGCAGCCTGCTGCAGAGGTAGCTGCACGTAGAAGTTCGGGTCCTCGAACGTCCCTCGGGACGCCTTGACTGTGCCGTTCACCTGGATACCAAAGTCGACCTTCTTCTTGTTGTCGGGCAACGTGCTGACGGTGAATTCGATGCCGGCTTGGCATCGCTGCGTGTTGGCCAGAAGCCACGCGTCCTTCTCGGCGACAGTGGGGAAGCCTATGACTTTATCGAGTGGGATGGCCGCGTCGAGGTTGTTCTCTCGCATACCCTTGACAACCTCCTCGACGGCAGAGTCGTTGTTCGGCGTATACGCGAACGTGTAGCAAGGCGTCTTGATGTAGAACTGCTTCGTGCAGTCTGGTATTCCCCCAACGCGCTGCTTCGTTGGCACCTCGATGTTGCGGTTGCTCTCCGTTCGCCTCTCCTCCTGCTTAATCGCCTCCTCGATGCCAAGCACGAGCAGGAGCATGACAAACGCGGAGCCAATCTGCAGAATGAGTGAACTTTTGTTGCGCCACTTGACTAGCGCGTTCTTCCAGACGAGCGCGGCAATCTGCTGCGCAAACAGCTGCGGCCCACCTATGGTTCCGTGCGACACGCGCGGCGCGTCCTTCGCGTCGGCAGCCAAGGCGGGGTCCGTCATGGAGGTTGGATGGTGGTGGGGGAGGTATCGGAAGGCGGAAAGGGGGAGGAGCGGAGGAGGGGAGGGCAGTTCGTTTTCCAAGCCTTGCCTTGCCGCAGGGTGATGGTGATGGATGCCATGTGGAAGGGGAAGGGGCACTGATCAACTGATCAACGGATTCCCTGCCCCTCTTCCCACCACGCATTGCCCATCCGTCATCCACCGTGGGCCGGACAACTGGCAACTGTGGCAAGGGATTGCTCCCTACCATCCTACCTCCTACCACGGGTTGCGCGTGCCTCTCGTGATTCCCGTCTCCAGAAGAACCTGCTCGGTGCTCCTCCCAACCCCGCACTGAGAAACAAAGCAAAGCAAAGCAGACAAAGCAAAGCGGCGCAAGAGGCAATCCTCCGCCGCTCAGCGCACGGGTCTCCGCTTACCGCAGGTGTCGCGTGCTGCAGCCATGGACGGCAGTCGCGGCCAAACAGTCTCTTCAGGCTTTCGCGAGCAAACGCGAGCTCTCCTTCTGAAGAATGCGGTGCTGCAGAAGCGAAACTACTGCACAAATATTTGCATCGTAATCACGCCGCTCATATTCAGCTTGGTGATTCTTGGCATCCAGTTTGCCATCGACACGCTGTTTTTGAGCAACGATGACTTTAAGTGCGGCTGCCAGTGTACCAAGTTAAAGGTTAGGTGGGGCACTAAGAAGGAATTCGATTTGCAGGATTACGGTGGCGAGGACTTTCCAGACACGCTTGAAGCAGATGGCGTCAGGTTTCGTCCGACTGACCTGTACTCTGAAAATACCCGCGGCATATCGTGTCTTTTGAAAA
Source organism: Pycnococcus provasolii (assembly GCA_938743325.2). NCBI lineage: Eukaryota > Viridiplantae > Chlorophyta > Pseudoscourfieldiophyceae > Pseudoscourfieldiales > Pycnococcaceae > Pycnococcus > Pycnococcus provasolii. The sequence continues at coordinate 1,404,012 of OW568862.1, forward strand.
ACAAAAATAAGTGTGCTTCCAAGTACAGCACTGCGTCGCAGGTGGCATGGTGTCCTCTAGAGAGTCCGAACCAGATACAGCCCACGCTGCAGATGCCCAAGTCACAGTACCGCGCGACAGACGGTCTCGACGCAAACGCTTGTGGCAAAGGGCACAGTGGCGACCCTCGGAATCCGACCAAGGAGGCTCATTATGCCGATGATCCCGCGCGCTGCCCGGCGACTTTGCTGGTGAGCAGCAACACCGCCAGCGCCGCTGCGAAGCAATCGCTGCTCGACGGTCTTGGTGAACCTTCACAACTCACTGACGTAAGTGGTGACTCCGAAAACCCCCTGCTGGCTATGATTGAAGAGCTCAACAAGTTGACAGGTTCTGACCAGGAGGCGGCGGCGGCGGCGAACAAAACAAGCACCAGGCGGCAGAGGCTTGCCTCGAATGATGGAGATGGTGATCAAGACGATGGCGAAGATGACAAGTCCATGCAATCGAGATTCGAGGGCATGACAATGGAGTCGATTCAGCAGATGTTTAGCTTAACTTCGCAGATGTGGTCCGCAATCAGAAGTGAGGTTGGCCAGCTCGGGACGACTTTGGAACGTGGAATCACGCGATTTACCCAGATTGAGCTCTCCGGCGACGATGTGGACTTTTACTACGCAAAGTGCGACAAGCTGCCCGAAAGCCTCAAGACTGCGCTGTTCGATCTTGGCACAAACTCGGGCACGGGACCACTTCTCTGCGTTGACAAGAATGTGCACGAAACATCAGGATTTGATGCGATGCGGCGTATGCTTTACAACGGCTATGGATACGGCGCGATGGAAAGCAATACCATCAAGCGAGGCAGTGGCGTGATCCGCCAATACGTCGGCGCGATTGACTTTGCCGACGCTGATCCGAGCGCGAAGGGGGGTAAGTTCAACCTAGACATCATGTACAATGGCACAACTATTGAAGAAGAAGGTGGTGGTGGTGATGGACCACAGTCGTACTGGCGCGACTTGACGGAATTGCAGAACATGGCAACGCGCTCTTTCGTTAAGGCTTCGATTGAGCGCGTTTCCGGCTCGAAGATTCGTGGAGACCACGTTCCCGCCCGTTACATGTACACGCGCGAGATGCCTAAGCAAGGAACGAGCTTGCGCCTCGAGTTTTCAACTTTCTTGGGTCCGCTGTTCTACACGTGGCTGCTTCAAATCCTGCTTCCAATCATGGCTGGGCAGATGGTGCAGGAGAAGGAGAACCGCCTTCGCGTCATCATGCGCATGCACGGTCTCGGCGATGGCGCATACTGGCTGATTAATCTTGGATACTGGCTGGTGATGCACATGCTGTACTCGGCGATGGTGCTCGGATTTGGCCACATGGTGAACATCAGCTTCTTCACCATGAACGACTCGGGAGTCATGTACATGGGTTTCCTCATGTTCTCCCTCGTGCAGATGGCCACCGCGGTTTTGATCACATCGATATTCTCCAATGCTCGTTCGGCATCGACGTTCTGCGTCGTGCTTCTGCTTGCAACGGGCCTGCTCGGAGAATTTTTAGTTTCGCCGTACATTGAGTCGCACGAGAAGGGCAACTTCCCCTCCGCGGCGCTTTGGATTGTTCAGCTCATCCCGTCGTTTGGACTGTACCGCATGCTGTGGGAATTTGCGCAGTACTCGTTTCTTGGCGTGTACACGAACGAATTTGGCATCACGTGGGACATCGTGAGCAGCGACAACTCTTGCCACGTCGCGCCGCTTCTTGGTCTGTTTGCGCTCGAGACGGCTGTCATCATGCTCGTCAGCCTGTACGTCGACCAGACGTTCGCAACGGGGGGAGGCGTTCCGAAGCACTGGCTCTTTCCCCTTCACATGATGGGCATTCTGAAGCCGCCAAGCGGCGGCAGTCTGTTGGCGGATGATATGAGCTCTAGCATTGGCCCGAGTGGCATGGATGTCGAGGGCAAGGTGCTGAATCGCCAGAAATCCGCCGACACTGACGACGTCGCGGAGGCGAGGTTGCACGCGGAGTCGCAGAGCTTGGGAAGCACGGAGTGCGCGATTGTGATGAAGCAAATCAGCATGTGCTACCCGGCTCGGGGTGGCATGCCCCCGAAGGTTGCGTGCGACAGCCTGAGCCTTGCCATCGAGCGCGGGGAGTGCTTCGGCTTGCTCGGCCCCAACGGCGCGGGGAAGAGCACGGTCATCAACATGCTCACGGGGTTGATGTCGCAGACGTCTGGCACGGCGTACGTCGAGAACATGGAGCTTGGGCTGCAGATGACGGACATCTACAAGCTGATGGGCGTGTGTCCTCAGCACGACCTCCTCTGGCCGACGTTGACAGCTGCCGAGCACCTTAACTTTTACGGGAGATTGAAAAAGCTCGTGGGTGCAGAGCTGAAGGCTGCCGTGGACGAGGGTTTGGCGGCGGTGAATCTGCTCAACGTTGCAAACAAGCGCGTCGGCGAATTTTCGGGTGGCATGAAGCGTCGCCTGAGCGTGGCCATTTCTCTGATGGGAAAGCCAAAGGTGGTGTACATGGACGAGCCTTCGACGGGCCTTGATCCGGCAAGCCGCAAGGCTCTGTGGAAGGTGATCAAGGCGGCGAAGAAGAACACGTGCATGATTTTGACGACGCACAGCATGGAGGAGGCTGGCGAGCTCTGCGACCGTCTGGGCATTTTCGTCGGTGGAAAAATGCAGTGCGTGGGAAGTCCGCGCGAGCTGACGAGCCGCTACGGCGGATTTCTGATTCTGAACATACTGGGTCCTGCGGAAATGATGGATTCCGTTTCGAATTTTATGAGAAGTCTCGCAAGAGGGGCGAGAAGGACGTACGCACTGGGTGGGCTGAGCAAGTGGGAAATTCCTTTGAGCGAGGCGAACTTGAGCGCGACGTTTTCTGCCATCGAGGGTGCGAAGTCGACTCTTAAAATTGACGACTGGAGCGTGTCCAACCTGACGCTCGAGGAGGTGTTCATTAAGGTTTGCCGTGACGCAGGGATTGACACGGGGAGCATAGACTAGAGACGATGGATAGGAGGAAGAGAATGGAATGTGGAAGAAAAAAAGGCGTGAGGAACGACCGACCGACCGATTGACTACCCAGTCGATTGACTGAACGAACGAACATATTGATGATTCGATGGAGGGAGGGAGGGAGGGAGGGAGGGAGGGAGAGAGAGAGAGAGAGGGAGAGAGAGAGAGAAATAGTGTGTGAATGAGTAAAAATGATGGAAGAAATCATTTACTTGTTGTTACTAGACTACTTTTTGCAACTTGTGTTTATTTTTTTAATTGTTTTTATTCCAAGTCAGATACGATGAACGTGTCGTCGTCGTGCATGCCATCTTCGCTGGATGGCGTTCGAGCGAGCTGGCCAGATGACGACGAGCGTGAGCGATCATCCTCGCCACTGCTTCGTCCTATGAGCACGCTATCAGGCGTCATTCCGTACTCTCGTATTCTGTTCAGATTCTTTTCTCGGCTCCTCCTCCTCTCAAACTTGTGCATTTCATGCATCGCAGCAGAGAGCGCGGAGGCGCCACGCCACGTTCCAAACGACGTTCCAAACACGTCAGATTCGTTTCCAAACACGTCAGATTCGTCGTCGCCAGAACTGTCGTTGTCAACGCCCCAGGCTAACGTTGTTTGTTGGCGCATGTGTGCTCCGGGCACCGCCTGCGGCGGCGAAGCGGCAATGGTGGACAAGTTGGTGATGGTCATGTTGCGCGGCATCGTCTTGGGGGCTGTCGACGACGTCGGCGGCGGCAGCGGCGGCGGCGGCGGGGTGTTTGCGGTGGCTGTAGTGTACGGTGGGATGGCCGTGGGCATGGACATTGGGGCGGCGTTGAAGTGATGGCAAGCTGGAGAGAGGCTGTCGTGGAAGTCGGTGTCGCGAGGTGTGGTGGAGCGTATGGGAACAGCTGTCGTGTACCTAGGAGGACGTGGTGGTGCGGAAATGGGGACGGAGACGGAGACGGAAACGGGGACGGGTGCGGTTGCTTCTGGTGGCACGGACGCCGCGCTGTTGTTGTTCCAAGCGCGATCAAGACCCACGGCGAAGGCATCCGCCTCCCTCTCCGCAGCCCGGTCGAGCTCGTCGAGCGTGACGTTGGGGAAGAGGTACCCCACGTAAAGCGAAAGCGCCGCGCGATGTCTCTCGACGCCACGGTCGCCGCAGCACTCGCTCACAATGGCGGTGCGAAAGCCGTGCAACATTGCGCCGTACGCGGTGTGGTTCACGCAAACGCTCGTAATCAGCCCGCACACAATCACGGTGTTCACCTCCATGCAACGCAGCATGCTTGCCAGGTCGCTACCTGGCGCCGAGCCCGTGACGGACAGAAACGCGTTGAAGTTGTCTTTGACAATCACCGGCTCCCCAGGTATGGGTGCAGCCCAAGGTTCGCCCTCCATGGGCTCGATTTCGATTTTGTCGCGTTCCGGGTGCAGCTTTGAGAACTGTTCTAGCCAGGGGGACAATGCCATTGCGTACGACGCTCGGATGTGCACGACGTTTGCGCCACGCGACCGCGCTGCAGAAAGAAGACGCGTCATGTTCTTGGGAAGCTGCGGGAAAGAGTCGTGCACCTCAGGGACATCGCGCCAGTAGCAAGGCTGAACGTCAACAACGAGCAAGGCTGTACCACGGCAGAGCGAAACGGGACCGACGGGTGTGATCGCACCTCCACAAGCCGTGTCATTGTGCGGACGCGGCACCATATACTTGTTCTATTTATCTTTTTTGCTTAGAAATGAGTGCAGTATTTCGCGACCGCACGCCCTACGAAAACACACCCGCCACGTGAGAGAGGTGAGTTGCGGCTGCTGCGCGTTGAGGCTTTTTGCACGCCCGTGACACGGGATGTCTCGCTCGAAGGAGGAGGGAGGGACAGGGCAGGGCAGGGCAGGGACGCGCGGTCGGAAAGGGACGGACGTTCTTCCCTGCGAACGCTTCGTTGCCGGATAGGGGCTCACAATTCGCTCGGATTTGAAGGGGCTCGCCGTTCTTTCTAGCCATGCAAAATCGGGAATCGGCCTTGACGCGCTCCGCTCCACGCGCCCGAGTCAGGAATCGGGTTGTCCAGATTTTTCTCTTGTCTCGACCGAGCAAAAAGAAAACCTGCCAACCTGGAAAACAGTCGGCATTTTGCGGCTTTCGGGTTTCCCGCAGGTGTTTCCCGCTTCAGGATGTCATCTCCAGAGTTGGGCGGGATTCGACCGTGCGGCGCGTTCTGCGCGTTTTAGAAGAAGAAGAAGATGGCGGCGCGGCACGGGTGGCGCTGCTCCTCGGAAGGGCATATATAAATATATGGGTGATGTGAAGTTACGTGATTTTCGTGTTAAGGTATCACCGTATCATATCGTAGTTCGTATATCATGCTATCGTAGATCATATGTATTATAGTTACATGCCAGTAATGTACACTCTTTTTTATCTGGAGCAAGTCTTGAGTAGCATTCATGATTGACCAGGCAGCAGCAACGTACTCAAGCACAACCTTTTGTAAGCCTCAAAGTCCTTGTCCGTCATCCTTTTGTGTGGCAGGTGGCGCCTTGAGTTGCCGCGGTACGCTCTGCCGCGCGTACACTTACGAAGGAGTACTTAAGGTAAACCGGAAAAGGTGAGAGTTACACGTAAAGGGAAACAAAGACAACCGTTCCTAAGGCGGCTATCCCCGGGGACTTACCCGGGGGCCTTAGGGGTCAAGAGCCTCGTTCGGCGTTAACCACCTGAATTAGGGGTTAAGCCACACACCACCCACGCCGAACAGGCGAAGGTGCTGCACGTGTAAGGTAAAACTGAAGGTAAAAGAAAAACCACAAAAGGTGGAAAAGAAACCGAAAACGAAAATGAAACCGATGAGGACACTGTCCGGCCAATGCCATGCATGGACCCAAAATTGCCACGAAGGCGTATAAACAAAAAGAAAAGAAAAGAAAAGATGAGAGAGCGTCAGGGTGATCAGTCCTGCGCATTAGAATGCATCGCCATCGGCGTGTGCTGTGGTCTGCTTCATGCGTTTGGCTGACGGCTCATCGGCCGATGCCTGCGCTGAAGTACTAATGAAATTTAGTACGCGGTAACCCCACGACTTAAGTACCTGCATGAGGTGTTGAATTCGTTGAAAAGACAAAGGTTTTGTGAGTGCATCAGATGGGTTATCGTCACCTGGAGTATGAAGGAGCTTGAAGACTCCAGCACGAGCGTGCTCGCGCGTAAAGAACAATCGCGTCCTGATATGCTTCATGGACGTGTTGTGAATCGGATTGGTCAAGATATTTCTGCACGTAGTTGAGTCGCTGAAGAGGAAAGTTTGCACGCTTAGTTGAAAAGCATGAAGAAACAACTGCTTCCAATAGAGAAGATGAGTGACTGCGGTCGCTCCGGCGACGGTCTCGGCCTCTCCACTGCTCAGAGTAGTATACGGCTGATGCTTGCAGTACCAATCCAAAAGACAATTGCCACATGTAACATACAATCCAGAAATACTTCGCCCAGTTATAGGACAGCTTGCGTGACTCGCATCAACCAGAACTGATAGGGCCAGTGGCTGATCGATAGCCTTATACTCCAGACCTTCTTCACATGTGTTGACCAGGTAAGTAAGAATCCGAATCAACTGATTCCAATGCGTGGGATCAGGATTACTTAACGCCCGAGAAATAACAATCAGCGCAACGCTGATATCATGACGTGTGCATCTATTCACCCACAGAAGAGCTGAGAATAAAGAAAGGAAAGGCCTAGTCTTCATCTTGAGCTTTTCAGCCTCGGTCAGCTCAGACTTAACCTTAATGACGAAATGAGATGACATAGGAGTATTAATTTCCGGGTTCTGCTCCAAATTGTAGGTGCGAGCCAAATCCATTATGTATGCCTTTTGGTTTAGCAGAAATGATCCATCAGGTAGATAGTTAACCTTTATGTTGAACATTCGGGTGAGCTGCTCCTGCTGCGAGCCAATATCGAATCGCTTGCAGAGTGCATCCATGAATCTGTCACGTTCTAAGTGATCGGAGTAGGCGATCTTTCCATCGTCCGTATGCACAAACAATGCAATGATGGGAACTCCATTCTTGTGAAGGAACCAGAGACTGGTGTCGGCGGGTGACTGAGACATGCCATACCCTTCCAAGAAAGAGAAGAAGTCAACCATCCAGTTGTGCCCGCTCTGACGCAATCCGTAAAGAGACTTGACTAACAGCCATATCAATTCGTTTCCATTTTCATCGTAGCGCTCCAGACCATGTGGCGGCTTCATGTAAATCGTCTCAGTCAGGTAGCTATGAAGGTAAGCAGCGCGGACATCGAACTCGTCCATCTTCATTTCATACGTTACCACGATAAACATAAACATCCGCATGGTAGATACCTTCGGAGTAGATGCGTATGTCTCAAAGAAATCCACGCCAAAGATCTGAGTAAAACCTTGAGCCACCAATCGAGCCTTAGCTTTGAGAAGAAGTCCAGTGATTGGGTCGAACTTGATCTCAAATATGACGCGACCTCTGATCGTATGTTGTCCAGCTGGAAGGTACACCCAGCGGTATACGCCGTTCCGTTCCATGTTACTGATCTCGGTGCCCATAGCCTCAAGGTACAGTGACTTGAGCGGACCAGGTTTCATAGCCATGAGCTCGCGGCTATTCGTCGGAACAAATATGTTCTTGCGATTCTCCGATGTGAGAATTGGATTCGTGTCTGCAGTCTGTGCCGTCATAAGTGCTGCGCTGCCCTTGACATCGAATTCATTTTTCTTCGCATCGTCGAATTCTCCATTCGAGAAAGCGATCTCGTAGACTTGCGTATTCGTATCGTATCCAACGATGAGTCCATCCCATCCGGGCCAGGCGTGCAGTTCAACCTTGCGGAACATGTTCTGCTCAGGCTTTGCGTGCTGCAGTACTTGATCCCATACCTCTGGATGATACTCGAGAAGTCCAATGAGATAAACGAAGGTGGTACCTTTGTTTGCGGTGTGTATCTCTGCAACTGAATTGATGAAATCGCCCTCTTGCCAGAGGAACACATCTTTGACTCTGATGTCCTCTAAACGAGTGTTCCTGCGGATGACGGCAGGAGTAAGTCCGTCATGTGAGGATCTGCAGAGTCGGTAAACCGCGACATCCCATCGCGTCTTGCCGCATGACTTGCCATTTGGGTGACGGTATACCTCTTCTCCTGCTGGAATGCTGAAGAGGTATTCCCAGCGGTCAACGGTGACGGACTCCCAGTCCGGTATCACAAGGGTAATGCTGAGTGTCTTGTTTGCGTCGAATACGGCCTCACAATCTCGGATGTGCAGCTGAAGTTCGGTGACACTCGGAAATGGTGGATTGGCAAATATGGAATCATAGTTTTTGAGTCGATCTATGGATTCTGCGAATGGTGTGTCAGGATTGGAGCCGCGTGCAAGGCGTTGGTTGGCTCCATCCGTACGGTTGTAAGCTTCGTAGGTGTGGTCGCCAGTTATCCGCGTGATGCGCTTGTACACCCGGTCGTTGACCATCTGTTCGCTGTGACCGTGGATGCCCAATGCGCCGAGGTCGGGTTCGCCACCACCCTCAATTGGCGATGCACCACCCTCAGTTGGCGGTGCTTGATTGAGCGCGTCATGGATGAACTTGTCGACCTCGTCCAAACCATCTCCTCCACCACCCTCGACAGGCGCAGCCGTGCCAGAAACGGTGTGGCTGTCGACGCCCGAGATGGTGTTGTCGGAACTCGTGGCGAGTTCGACGGAGAGAAGGCGATGTCCGCGGATGTATACTGTATCTGTTACGGGATCGTAGACGTATGCGCTGTGCGCGTCTTTGAAACCTAGATAGATGTACTGCTTCCCATGCGGCTGCATTGCGTTGCGGAGCTGCTTGGGTATGTACACGTAGATGAGGCTGCCGATAATGCGGAGCGCAGAGAGATCGTCGGCAGACCGAAAGAGTTCGATGGATGGAATTTTATCGGTAGCACCGTGCGTCATGTTGTTGTAGATGATCGCGACGGTCTTGAGGACGATGGGCCAGTATTTGCGCGGCACGTGCGGTGCTGCGAATAATATGGCCATGACATGCGTCCAGAGAGTATCAATGATTCGCTCGTGCCTGCCGCCCGCCTTCTTGTCGTACGGCGGCGTAGTGCTGGTATGAATGTTGTTGGCGAGGGCAGTTTTCTTCATTTCGCCTTCATTCAGGACTTTTTCGCTGTCAGCGCGCAATTCTTTGATTTCGATGCCCTTGCTGCGCATGAATGCGACGTACTGCAGAAGTGCGTTTGCAGAATCGCTCTTCTTCCGCAATGCGTACGGCACAGTATGACGGGTCTTGTCGTCCGTGAAGTGAATGAAGTACTTGTCGCCTCGATATGATGGTGTCGGAACATCGGTCTTGATGTCCGTGTGAACGAGTGCTTCGCCGACGCGGTCCGTTCGTTCTGATTGACGATGTTTGGGGATGTCGTGTGCTTTCCCTTCAACGCAGCCTCGACAGAGGTGCGTGAGTTTCTTGGTGGCGGTGTCTGCTGATGTCTTATGTTCGCCGAATTTTGCTCCGGCCGCAATGCTAGCCTTGATTTTCGTTTCGTTGAAATGAGCGAGTCGCAGATGCAGCAGACGTAGTCCCTCTAGCGCATGGATAGCGTATGCAGCTGCTGGGGATTGATGGAATGTGGTGTCGATCGTCATGTCGAAATCGAGTGGCGGTGCCACCTCGACGCAGAAGAAGTTGTCGACGATCTTGATGGGGTACGTGTTTCCTCTGTTGTCGTAGAGCTCGAGTCTGCTGAGCGAGACGTCCCAGCCGTTGGCCGCGAGCTGCACGAGCGACAGAAGATTTCGTGAGATGGTTGTGCAAGTTATCACCTGCTTGAGGTCGATTCGCGCTCGTAATCCTTCGAGCGAATTGAGCGCGATGCTGAGCCTCTGTATAATTCTGCCCCTGAAATTTCCCATGAGTGTTTCGATCTGGACGTCGCTGCCCGACGTGCCTCCAATAAAGTAGAGGACGTGATTCGTAGCGGCGCTGTCCAGTATTAGATATCCGTCAGTGGACATCATTTCTGATCCTCCAGTTTATCCGTTAGAAAAGCAACTTGCTTCTTCAGTATCGATGTCGGATTTCCGTCTTTCGGGGGATTTGGACACTTGTTGGCGTAATGCCCAAACTGCCCACATTTGAAGCATTCAACGTCCTTGATGTCGATCTGTCCATACTGGGTGTATCCGCGGCCGTATCCTCGTCCGCGGCCTCCCGCTGCACCACGGCCTCCGCGTCCGCGTCCTCCTCCAGGGCGTGGGTTGGGGCAGGTGCTGGTGGTATGTTCGATCGTGATTTGCCCACAGTTGTTGCACAGCTGTGGACGCTTGAGTTGAGGAAGCCCTTCATTCGTAGCGAGCGCTGTCGCGTTTTTCGTGAGGGTCTTCTGCACCTCGGCGGCGACAGCAGTTGCCAAAGCGGCATGAGGCGAGATCTTCGGCTTTGGTGTGCGATTTTCCTCCTGCTGCGCCTTGCGCTTTCCTCCTTTCATCTTCTGCTCGTGCTCGGCGCGATCTGTCGCATAGTGGTTCTGGACTGCCTGCTTAAGCTCGAGATACGTCGGCATGACCATCCCAGGTATCTTCATGGAGTCCAAAATACTGCGGTATTTGTCGGTATTCACCGTCCGCATGAGCAAGGCGATTTTCATGTTGTCCGGTGTGCCTGGGAAAAACTCGGTCAAAATACGCTCCAGCGACTGCAGGTTCGGAGCGGGATCTTGGTGCATAGTGGTTTCGATGTTCAGTAGCTCCGTCAGCGCTGATATGGTGTTCGCGAGGTTAGGAGCTCCGTGAAGTTTCCAAAGACGGTGAAGGAGTAGTATGCCGTTTTTCTTCTCGTTCTCGTACGCGTCGTTTGCAGCCTGAGACAGCGTTGCCTTCACTGCTGTATAGATATAACGTCGGTCGGGAACGGAGTAATACTGCACCCAGGTTTCTTCGTCGATCTCTTCAAGGTTCTCAAGTTTGATGTCTCTCTCGATGTTGTAGAAGCCAACTTCCTCTAGCTGCTCCACAACCGCCTTGAACCAGCGACGGTACTGTTTCTGCTGCCCGTCGTATTTCTTTTTGTCCAAAGCGTTTAGTATGGCGTCCGTAGTGCTGTTGCGGGATTTCTCTCGCTTCAGGTGCGTCATACCGTCAGTAAGGCCCTCAGCGGCCATAGGGTCCATGATTTGCAGCCGTGTGGTGTTGTCCAAGAGATTTCACTTCGAGATTTCCAAAGATGCTGTAGATCTAGAGATCTGTGTTTCGAGGATCAGGAGATTTACGTTTCGAGATTTTCGGTTCGTTGGTTCCCGGTAAAGAAAAATAGTCCAAGTATAACCTTCGTGCGGTGAGCACTAATGCCAGCGGGCAAGACATAACTTTTAACAACATAACATTACCGCGCTACTTGGTGATATGACAAGATATCGCCGGAAACGGCGGGTGAAAAAAATGGCTGTTGTTATTGGCTTCGTTCTGCACGACGCTGGCCGACGGTCGTCCGCATACCGGAGGCGAAATTTTTTTTTCAACATGTGGGTCAAACTGCCAGCCTGGCAATTAGGGTTACAATTAGGGTTACAATTAGGGTTACAATTAGGGTTACAATTAGGGTTACAATTAGGGTTACAATTAGGGTTACAATTAGGGTTACAATTAGGGTTACAATTAGGGTTACAATTAGGGTTACAATTAGGGTTACAATTAGGGTTAGGGTTAGGGTTAGGGTTAGGGTTAGGGTTAGGGTTAGGGTTAGGGTTAGGGTTAGGGTTAGGGTTAGGGTTAGGGTTAGGGTTAGGGTTAGGGTTAGGGTTAGGGTTAGGGTTAGGGTTAGGGTTACGGTTAGGGTTAGGGTTAGGGCCTCTGTTTTTGGTTTTTCGTTTTCTCCCCCCACGTCATCCCCTTTTTTGGCATTTCCCCAAACATCAGAGCTTTGGGTTCACGTTGAGCTTTGGGGGGCTGGTGGGGAGGCCTTTTGCGCTGCCGTTATTTTCTCCGGCGTTGTTGACGACTTGCTCGTCGGTGTCGACACCGTTGACGAACGTCGTGGGCGTGTATACGTACGCTCGGTCAATGATCTGCATGACTTCCGAGAATGCGACGCCGTACAGACCAAATTCCTGCTGTGTGAGTTCAACGAGGCCGTTGACGTAGTCAGACAGCTCTGGCGACATGTTCGGCGACTTTCCGCTCATCGCCATGTCCGCACGCATTTTCGCAAGCTCTGCCCGTACGTTCACTTTTTCATCGGCAGGTGTCTCCTCAGCCGACGCGTGAACACGAACATTGTTACGATTCCCACAATGATGACGACGACGATGACAAGAAGACCCTGACCCCAACCCACAAGAGAATTGTCTTTGATGAATGTGGTGATGGGAAGAAACACCACGAAGGGAAGCCGTCATAGAGCTATTCACACTCATCTTGATTACGCGAAACACTTCAAGTACCGTACGAAAGTTATATATGTGGAGAAACGACTCGATGCGAAAAAATGACAAGTGGCGCCGCCGCCGATGCCTAACACCTACACCTGTGCCTAACCCAAACCTCAAACCCAAACCCCTAACCCTAACCCTAACCCTAACCCTAACCCTAACCCTAACCCTAACCCTAACCCTAACCCTAACCCTAACCCTAACCCTAACCCTAACCCTAACCCTAGATCTAGGGTTACGGGTTAGGGTTTTGCAAAAACGCAGCATCAAAAACGCAGCATGGATTCGACATGGTGTCGGCTCGCATCTCCACACGCCCCCCGCGGGGCAATCACAAACCGGCGAAGTGGCTCTCACTCGGCTCTCGTGAATCACGCGCGGCAATCACTGCGTCTCCCCCCCCCCATGCCCTTTCTCGCCCCCATCATCCGCCGTCCGTGGCACCGCGCCCCTGCGTGCCTCCGCCAACGCCACGCGCACGAACATGATCTTCAAGGCCGCCACCAAGCCTAAGGCGAAGAAGGTTGCCAAGTCGAACAAGTCCGGAAACTGGACGCTCAAGCGTACCATCGCGGAGAAGAAGCCCGCGGACATCGTGCAGAACTTCGGTGCCGGCGTGCAGTTCGGAGGCTTCACGAAGGCGAACGAGCTCTTCAGCGGACGTCTTGCTATGCTCGGCTTCGCCGCGCTTATCGTCGAGGACTCCCTCACGGGCAAGGGTTCCATCGCGCAGATCGACTCCGAGCTCGGCCTGCAGCTGTGGGAGACGGAGGACCTGCTCCTTCTTCAGATTGGCGTGATTGGAGCGCTCGCCGCGACTGGCTTCGCGTCGGGCGGACAGCCGTTCCGCGACCTGTACCCAGAGGACGCGCAGAACCTGTACTCGCCGAAGGATGGCGAGAAGTTCTGGCGCCAGGTGTTCGGCCTCGCGGAGGAGGGCCCGGTGTTCGGCTTCAACACGAACAACGAGCTCCTGCTCGGCCGCCTCGCGATGACGGGCTTCGCCGTGACGACGCTCATCGAGGCTGTGTCTGGCCGCGGCCCGCTCGAGCAGCTCGGCTTCGAGCTCGGCGCGAGCAGCCTTCACTTCGAGGAGGACTTCTTCCTTGCGTCTGCGGCATTCTTCGCGGTGAGCGCTGTGTTACCCGCGGCGCTGACGGGCCTGTCGAGCCTGTCTGGCTTCAAGAAGTAAGCGCGCGCAAATGTCTCATCGTCGCGGTAGGTCTGGACAGGCTGATGTCATGTGTGCAAGCTCAAACACCGCGTCGGCACTCGGTGGCGATGCTGTCGCTGCCCAAGCGCTCGTTCTATAGCTGCATGCAGCATACGCGTACGGGTATTCACAAGCCTGACTGAACATTGCGTATATAGCGTACAGGAATGCCAACTAGGCAGGACAAAGATAAATATTCCTTGTCCCGCCTAGTACTTTGATTCGGTGCGTGGTCAAAGTGGAGCTACCAAGTGGATGTCGAGCCGCTTCGCGCCACAAACTCGTGGCATGCAGATTGACAGTGGGTGGTCCGATTACTTCATCACCAAATATGCAGGTGCCTTCATCAAAAATTGCCGTCTAATGCATGTTGGTTCTTGCTCGGAGAGGACGACGACAACGAGTGGGAATATGGAGAATGAGGAAGGAAAATATTGCCATTTTTTTTATTCAAAACCCAAACTCCTCAGAAATTTTCTGATCGTAATCAAAATGGAATTGCCCTCGACGTCGTCGTCGTCGATGTCGTCGTCGTCGATGTCGTCGTCTAATTAATTGTTTCCCCCCCGAGGAACGGAGTTGCAGCACACCGGCTGCCGGACATGACGAGCTCTCACCACCACCACCATCGCCAACGAAGGCAGACGACGCCGATATAGACGCCGTGAACGTGTGGCTTAACCCCTAATTCAGGTGGTTAACGCCGAACGAGGCTCTTGACCCCTAAGACCCCCGGGGAAGTCCCCGGGGATAGCCGCCTTAGGAACGGTTGTCTTTGTTTCCCTTTACGTGTAACTCTCACCTTTTTCCGGTTTACCTTAAGTACTCCTTCGTAAGTGTACGCGCGGCAGAGCGTACCGCGGCAACTCAAGGCGCCACCTGCCACACAAGCTTGTGTCTAAGGACCGCACGAAGGTTATACTTGGACTATTTTTTATTTACCGAGAACCAACGAACCGAAAATCTCGAAACGTAAATCTCCTGATCCTCGAAACACAGATCTCTAGATCTACAGCATCTTTGGAAATCTCGAAGTGAAATCTCTTGGACAACACCACACGGCTGCAAATCATGGACCCTATGGCCGCTGAGGGCCTTACTGACGGTATGACGCACCTGAAGCGAGAGAAATCCCGCAACAGCACTACGGACGCCATACTAAACGCTTTGGACAAAAAGAAATACGACGGGCAGCAGAAACAGTACCGTCGCTGGTTCAAGGCGGTTGTGGAGCAGCTAGAGGAAGTTGGCTTCTACAACATCGAGAGAGACATCAAACTTGAGAACCTTGAAGAGATCGACGAAGAAACCTGGGTGCAGTACTACTCCGTTCCCGACCGACGTTATATCTATACAGCAGTGAAGGCAACGCTGTCTCAGGCTGCAAACGACGCGTACGAGAACGAGAAGAAAAACGGCATACTACTCCTTCACCGTCTTTGGAAACTTCACGGAGCTCCTAACCTCGCGAACACCATATCAGCGCTGACGGAGCTACTGAACATCGAAACCACTATGCACCAAGATCCCGCTCCGAACCTGCAGTCGCTGGAGCGTATTTTGACCGAGTTTTTCCCAGGCACACCGGACAACATGAAGATCGCCTTGCTCATGCGGACGGTGAATACCGACAAATACCGCAGTATTTTGGACTCCATGAAGATACCTGGGATGGTCATGCCGACGTATCTCGAGCTTAAGCAGGCAGTCCAGAACCACTATGCGACAGATCGCGCCGAGCACGAGCAGAAGATGAAAGGAGGAAAGCGCAAGGCGCAGCAGGAGGAAAATCGCACACCAAAGCCGAAGATCTCGCCTCATGCCGCTTTGGCAACTGCTGTCGCCGCCGAGGTGCAGAAGACCCTCACGAAAAACGCGACAGCGCTCGCTACGAATGAAGGGCTTCCTCAACTCAAGCGTCCACAGCTGTGCAACAACTGTGGGCAAATCACGATCGAACATACCACCAGCACCTGCCCCAACCCACGCCCTGGAGGAGGACGCGGACGCGGAGGCCGTGGTGCAGCGGGAGGCCGCGGACGAGGATACGGCCGCGGATACACCCAGTATGGACAGATCGACATCAAGGACGTTGAATGCTTCAAATGTGGGCAGCTTGGGCATTACGCCAACAAGTGTCCAAATCCCCCGAAAGACGGAAATCCGACATCGATACTGAAGAAGCAAGTTGCTTTTCTAACGGATAAACTGGAGGATCAGAAATGATGTCCACTGACGGATATCTAATACTGGACAGCGCCGCTACGAATCACGTCCTCTACTTTATTGGAGGCACGTCGGGCAGCGACGTCCAGATCGAAACACTCATGGGAAATTTCAGGGGCAGAATTATACAGAGGCTCAGCATCGCGCTCAATTCGCTCGAAGGATTACGAGCGCGAATCGACCTCAAGCAGGTGATAACTTGCACAACCATCTCACGAAATCTTCTGTCGCTCGTGCAGCTCGCGGCCAACGGCTGGGACGTCTCGCTCAGCAGACTCGAGCTCTACGACAACAGAGGAAACACGTACCCCATCAAGATCGTCGACAACTTCTTCTGCGTCGAGGTGGCACCGCCACTCGACTTCGACATGACGATCGACACCACATTCCATCAATCCCCAGCAGCTGCATACGCTATCCATGCGCTAGAGGGACTACGTCTGCTGCATCTGCGACTCGCTCATTTCAACGAAACGAAAATCAAGGCTAGCATTGCGGCCGGAGCAAAATTCGGCGAACATAAGACATCAGCAGACACCGCCACCAAGAAACTCACGCACCTCTGTCGAGGCTGCGTTGAAGGGAAAGCACACGACATCCCCAAACATCGTCAATCAGAACGAACGGACCGCGTCGGCGGCGCACTCGTTCACACGGACATCAAGACCGATGTTCCGACACCATCATATCGAGGCGACAAGTACTTCATTCACTTCACGGACGACAAGACCCGTCATACTGTGCCGTACGCATTGCGGAAGAAGAGCGATTCTGCAAACGCACTTCTGCAGTACGTCGCATTCATGCGCAGCAAGGGCATCGAAATCAAAGAATTGCGCGCTGACAGCGAAAAAGTCCTGAATGAAGGCGAAATGAAGAAAACTGCTCTCGCCAACAACATTCATACCAGCACTACGCCGCCGTACGACAAGAAGGCGGGCGGCAGGCACGAGCGAATCATTGATACTCTCTGGACGCATGTCATGGCCATATTATTCGCAGCACCGCACGTGCCGCGCAAATACTGGCCCATCGTCCTCAAGACCGTCGCGATCATCTACAACAACATGACGCACGGTGCTACCGATAAAATTCCATCCATCGAACTCTTTCGGTCTGCCGACGATCTCTCTGCGCTCCGCATTATCGGCAGCCTCATCTACGTGTACATACCCAAGCAGCTCCGCAACGCAATGCAGCCGCATGGGAAGCAGTACATCTATCTAGGTTTCAAAGACGCGCACAGCGCATACGTCTACGATCCCGTAACAGATACAGTATACATCCGCGGACATCGCCTTCTCTCCGTCGAACTCGCCACGAGTTCCGACAACACCATCTCGGGCGTCGACAGCCACACCGTTTCTGGCACGGCTGCGCCTGTCGAGGGTGGTGGAGGAGATGGTTTGGACGAGGTCGACAAGTTCATCCATGACGCGCTCAATCAAGCACCGCCAACTGAGGGTGGTGCATCGCCAATTGAGGGTGGTGGCGAACCCGACCTCGGCGCATTGGGCATCCACGGTCACAGCGAACAGATGGTCAACGACCGGGTGTACAAGCGCATCACGCGGATAACTGGCGACCACACCTACGAAGCTTACAACCGTACGGATGGAGCCAACCAACGCCTTGCACGCGGCTCCAATCCTGACACACCATTCGCAGAATCCATAGATCGGCTCAAAAACTATGATTCCATATTTGCCAATCCACCATTTCCGAGTGTCACCGAACTTCAGCTGCACATCCGAGATTGTGAGGCCGTATTCGACGCAAACAAGACACTCAGCATTACCCTTGTGATACCGGACTGGGAGTCCGTCACCGTTGACCGCTGGGAATACCTCTTCAGCATTCCAGCAGGAGAAGAGGTATACCGTCACCCAAATGGCAAGTCATGCGGCAAGACGCGATGGGATGTCGCGGTTTACCGACTCTGCAGATCCTCACATGACGGACTTACTCCTGCCGTCATCCGCAGGAACACTCGTTTAGAGGACATCAGAGTCAAAGATGTGTTCCTCTGGCAAGAGGGCGATTTCATCAATTCAGTTGCAGAGATACACACCGCAAACAAAGGTACCACCTTCGTTTATCTCATTGGACTTCTCGAGTATCATCCAGAGGTATGGGATCAAGTACTGCAGCACGCAAAGCCTGAGCAGAACATGTTCCGCAAGGTTGAACTGCACGCCTGGCCCGGATGGGATGGACTCATCGTTGGATACGATACGAATACGCAAGTCTACGAGATCGCTTTCTCGAATGGAGAATTCGACGATGCGAAGAAAAATGAATTCGATGTCAAGGGCAGCGCAGCACTTATGACGGCACAGACTGCAGACACGAATCCAATTCTCACATCGGAGAATCGCAAGAATATATTTGTTCCGACGAATAGCCGCGAGCTCATGGCTATGAAACCTGGTCCGCTCAAGTCACTGTACCTTGAGGCTATGGGCACCGAGATCAGTAACATGGAACGGAACGGCGTATACCGCTGGGTGTACCTTCCAGCTGGACAACATACGATCAGAGGTCGCGTCATATTTGAGATCAAGTTCGACCCAATCACTGGACTTCTTCTCAAAGCTAAGGCTCGATTGGTGGCTCAAGGTTTTACTCAGATCTTTGGCGTGGATTTCTTTGAGACATACGCATCTACTCCGAAGGTATCTACCATGCGGATGTTTATGTTTATCGTGGTAACGTATGAAATGAAGATGGACGAGTTCGATGTCCGCGCTGCTTACCTTCATAGCTACCTGACTGAGACGATTTACATGAAGCCGCCACATGGTCTGGAGCGCTACGATGAAAATGGAAACGAATTGATATGGCTGTTAGTCAAGTCTCTTTACGGATTGCGTCAGAGCGGGCACAACTGGATGGTTGACTTCTTCTCTTTCTTGGAAGGGTATGGCATGTCTCAGTCACCCGCCGACACCAGTCTCTGGTTCCTTCACAAGAATGGAGTTCCCATCATTGCATTGTTTGTGCATACGGACGATGGAAAGATCGCCTACTCCGATCACTTAGAACGTGACAGATTCATGGATGCACTCTGCAAGCGATTCGATATTGGCTCGCAGCAGGAGCAGCTCACCCGAATGTTCAACATAAAGGTTAACTATCTACCTGATGGATCATTTCTGCTAAACCAAAAGGCATACATAATGGATTTGGCTCGCACCTACAATTTGGAGCAGAACCCGGAAATTAATACTCCTATGTCATCTCATTTCGTCATTAAGGTTAAGTCTGAG
This sequence comes from Pycnococcus provasolii, assembly GCA_938743325.2. NCBI lineage: Eukaryota > Viridiplantae > Chlorophyta > Pseudoscourfieldiophyceae > Pseudoscourfieldiales > Pycnococcaceae > Pycnococcus > Pycnococcus provasolii. The sequence continues at coordinate 1,423,176 of OW568862.1, forward strand.
CTGACCGAGGCTGAAAAGCTCAAGATGAAGACTAGGCCTTTCCTTTCTTTATTCTCAGCTCTTCTGTGGGTGAATAGATGCACACGTCATGATATCAGCGTTGCGCTGATTGTTATTTCTCGGGCGTTAAGTAATCCTGATCCCACGCATTGGAATCAGTTGATTCGGATTCTTACTTACCTGGTCAACACATGTGAAGAAGGTCTGGAGTATAAGGCTATCGATCAGCCACTGGCCCTATCAGTTCTGGTTGATGCGAGTCACGCAAGCTGTCCTATAACTGGGCGAAGTATTTCTGGATTGTATGTTACATGTGGCAATTGTCTTTTGGATTGGTACTGCAAGCATCAGCCGTATACTACTCTGAGCAGTGGAGAGGCCGAGACCGTCGCCGGAGCGACCGCAGTCACTCATCTTCTCTATTGGAAGCAGTTGTTTCTTCATGCTTTTCAACTAAGCGTGCAAACTTTCCTCTTCAGCGACTCAACTACGTGCAGAAATATCTTGACCAATCCGATTCACAACACGTCCATGAAGCATATCAGGACGCGATTGTTCTTTACGCGCGAGCACGCTCGTGCTGGAGTCTTCAAGCTCCTTCATACTCCAGGTGACGATAACCCATCTGATGCACTCACAAAACCTTTGTCTTTTCAACGAATTCAACACCTCATGCAGGTACTTAAGTCGTGGGGTTACCGCGTACTAAATTTCATTAGGACTTCAGCGCAGGCATCGGCCGATGAGCCGTCAGCCAAACGCATGAAGCAGACCACAGCACACGCCGATGGCGATGCATTCTAATGCGCAGGACTGATCACCCTGACGCTCCCTCATCTTTTCTTTTCTTTTCTTTTTGTTTATACGCCTTCGTGGCAATTTTGGGTCCATGCATGGCATTGGCCGGACAGTGTCCTCATCGGTTTCATTTTCGTTTTCGGTTTCTTTTCCACCTTTTGTGGTTTTTCTTTTACCTTCAGTTTTACCTTACACGTGCAGCACCTTCGCCTGTTCGGCGTGGGTGGTGTGTGGCTTAACCCCTAATTCAGGTGGTTAACGCCGAACGAGGCTCTTGACCCCTAAGACCCCCGGGGAAGTCCCCGGGGATAGCCGCCTTAGGAACGGTTGTCTTTGTTTCCCTTTACGTGTAACTCTCACCTTTTTCCGGTTTACCTTAAGTACTCCTTCGTAAGTGTACGCGCGGCAGAGCGTACCGCGGCAACTCAAGGCGCCACCTGCCACAGAACGTCCCCACCCATCTGAAGCAAGTGATGGACAAGGAACCACCCCCCAAGTCAGAAGTACTAAGGTTACGACTTACGAGAGCATTTTTTTTCCAGTTTTTCACGATTGCCCACTCTGGGAGCACAGCTTGACCCTGTACCTAGAACAAGGGTGTTGGCTGGATCTGCCAAGCTTGCGAGCTGGTACAACCGTACAAGCCAAACCTAGTCGGAGGTTTGGCAAAATGTACCACCTTCTCAGCTTGGCTGATCCAACCAATACCCTTGTAGGTACAGGGTCAAGGTGCAGTAGTAGTTCCCTGGCCGGGATCACCTTGCAAGCTCGCGGCCGGTGTGCAAGGTTTTTTTTTTTTTTTTTCACTGGCCGGAGTTTGGTAAGAACCACTTTTATATCCACAGCGTGCGGGACACCCGGACTATACAATTTATACGCATGTGCTTCAGGAAAAGCACATGGAGATGACACGTTATTCGTACGGCACTTACGGGGCGAGTTTTCACGTATGCAACGTCCATGACGTCCTTAAGCAAACGTAGTACACGCGTACGAAGAAATAATTACTAATAGTCACTCATAGTTCCTCTTCACTTCCCCTCCTAACCCTAACCTTAACCCTGCAGGCTGGCAATTGTGCAAAGGCTTTGCCGCAGCGTGCATGCGTTCGTCGTGGGTGGTAGTAGGCGCGAGGAGACACCTGTGCGCAACTTTTGTCAATGCTGGCGAAGCGCTGGATGCGGACAACGTTCACGCGACTCGCATGAAGATAACCCCGAATTGATTTTCCTCCAGTGAGAATATATCTACTAGCCCTAACCCTAACCCTAATCCTAACTTAAAACCCTAACCACCTCTACTTTGTCTTTTTCTCAAAGTGCCTATCATCTGTCGTTTTTCTTGCCTCTTTGGTATAACGGGGAAAAAAGGCTCTAACGGGACGCCATGTCCATGGAGGATCGACGCAACTCTGGACGACATTGCTTCCCACACAGGTACGTTATTGGATCTGCCAAGCTTGCGAGCTGGTACAGTTTGCCAAACCTCTAGCCCTAGCCCTAACCCAGTCGGAGGTTTGGCAAACTGTACCAGCTCGCAAGCTTGGCAGATCCAACCAACACCCTTGTACATACTGGGACAAGCTGTGCAGTACTTCCCCTTGGCCGGGATCACCTTGCAAGCTCGCGGCCGGTGTGCAAGGTGTGTTTTTTTGTTTTTTTCACTGGCCGGAGTTTGGTAAGAAATAAGGAAGGGAAACCTCCTCTCCTCCTGGTTGGTGCGTAGGAAGGGGTCCCACCCTTGCGTGAAAGGCACGTTTGGCGCGAATACGAACTGGGAGAATGGATGATGGATCCTTCCCCGGTTCCCCCCCATCCATCACAGCTGGCACGGCGAACCATCACTCACATCTATCCATCACAGCGCATCATCGTCCGTCCATCCGTCCCGGCATGTGTCATTGCTGGTTGATTGTCGGGCAGTACGCCACGGACGGGGTGAGGCACGACTATGGGCGCGCGGTGCAGGCGTATTATGGGTGGTCGGCGAACGACCCACTGCCAATACCCTGCCCAGAGCACAACCAGCACCACGAGCACTTCATCAGCAAGGCATCAATCGCCCGATGCGACGACGCGTATGAGAAAAAAGGGGTGCAAGTTCCCCCGCTTTTACAGCGCGGCCGCCGCCGCAGGCGTGTGGGCGCGGTGCGCGCGCGCCAAGGTCGCAGTTAAGATTAGGTTATTTTTTTTAGAGTAAAGGAAACAATTTCCAAAAAAAAAGGTGGTTGTGCTTATAACAAAAAATCCCGATTGTTGCAAATTAAAAAAATTATTGATCCAATGCGAGGTATTGGATCTCGCTCTTGCTCTCGCCGCTCCTATACTTTACGCCGACGAGCCGTCCCGCGTGCTTCATCATCTCCTGTTTGTGGGTGATGACGATGAAGCACGTGGTGCTGCTCTCCGATGATTGCGAGCGTATGTACTTCGCCACGCTCGTCACGTTCTCGCCGTCAAGCGCAGCGTCCACCTCGTCGAGCACGAAGAAGGGGCTCGGCTTGTACGCGTGGATTGCGAACAGAAGCGCGAGAGCCGCGACCGTTCGCTCTCCGCCGGAGAGCTGATCCATGTCCCGGTATCGCTTCGTCGGGGGCATCGCCGTGTACTTGCAGCCACCCTTGTGAGGCTCGTCGCTGCCTGTGCCGTCATCCTCGAGCGTCAGAAACGCAGAGCCACCAAGCGGGTGCGTAGCCGACGTGGTCAGCGCCTTGTATATTGCGTTAATCTTGCCGGACACCGCGTTGAACGCATCCAGGATGCGGTTGCTCCGCTCCTCGCGCACGCCGCTAAATTCAACCTGGAGTGCCTTCAAGTTTTGGTTCGTCTCGTCAGCCTCGGTAGCCATTGCGCTCTCCTGCTTCTTCAGCGACTCGTACTCTTCGCGAGCCTTCGGGTTAGGTTCAAGGCGTTCGAATGCCGACGCGCGCTTCGAAACACCCTTCTGCATCTTCTCGAGGCGCGCCAAGAAATCCTGCTCAGCCTCGGAAGACGTGGAGGCTGATGTCGCCTTCGACACCTCGGCGCGGCGAGACGCGCACAGCTCCGCGACGTCCCCTGAAAGACCTGTGTACTCGAAGTGCTCGAGCTCCGTCAGCGCGTTGTTCGCAGCCTCTCCTTCGAATGTGCCTTCCGCCGCAGCCTGCTCGTCGCCATCCGCCATCTCCGCATCACCGGCAGCGGCAGCTGCACCGCGTCGCGCGCGCTTCGCAGCGCGCTTCGTGCCAGCGCCTCCCGACGCGCCCGCGCCACCCCCCTCCGACCCAGCCGCCGGAAGCTCGACGCTTTCCATCTCGCAGTTCTCGAGCACGTCGCGCACCTTCATTGCAATCTCCTCGCCTCGCGTCTGCATGTTCGTGATGCTGCGGTTGATACCTGCCAGCTTCGCCTGCTCCGCCGCTAGCTGCTTCTTCGTCTCTGCAATTTCAGCATCGAGCGCCGCCGTCTCCTTGCCGAGAGCCAGAAGCTTCTCCGACAGCTTGTTCCGCTTCGCCTCGTGCTTCTGCTCCGTCTTCTCCACCTTCTCCATCTTCTCCCTGAGCTTGTCCGCCTCCTTCTTGTCCGCGTGAAGCTTGGCGCGCTGATCCTCCATCTTCTTCGCCAAGCCGCGCTTGCGCTCGTACTCAATCTGAGTCTGCAGCGCCGCCTCCTGTTTCGTGAGCTTGGAGCGTTGTGCCGCCACCTCCTGCACCTGCGAGAAGTGCTTCTCCGCGATGTTCGCGACACCCACGCGGCGCGAAAAGTCGCCAAACACGTCGTCGAGCTCGGCACGCAGCTTAGTTTCCTTGCCGGACACCTCGCTTGCCACCTTGGCATACTCCGCGGCATGCTTCTCCGTCTGTGCCGCCGTGCGCTTTTTCTCCTCCTCGAGCGCCGCCGCCTCGCGCTCGAGTGTCTCAAGCGTCTTGGTAGCCTCCGCGAGATCCTTCTCGGCGTACCCGAGCTGCTGCTGAATGCTCGCGGCACGCCGTGCAAGGTCGTCCTGGGCAGCCTTCTGCTGCTCGGCGGTGGGCAGGCTGCGTAGCTCGCGCTCCGCCTCCGTGCGCTCCTTGCGCACCGCCTCGAACTGCGCTTCGGACCACCGCCCTGCGCGATTCGCGAGCGAGTGCATCGTTCCGCCAGTCATCACGCCGCTCACGTCAATCTTCGTTCCCACGAGGTCCACCGCCTTGATGCGAGGGCCCGGCGGCGGTGCCGACGCTGCAGCGGCGCTGCCGGCGGAAGCAGCGGACGCGCCGCCGCCGAAGCACAGGCGGCTCGCCTCGTCGAGACTGTCGCAGACGACGGTGTTGCCGACGGCGTAGCGTGCAGCTCGCTCGAACTTAGCCTTCAGGTCGACGGCGCTCGGGTGCGCAGCCACCGCCGCGGCGTTCGGCGTGACGACGTCCATCATCAGGCGCGCGGTTCCGCCAAGCGAACGCAGGCGCGCGTCAATCTGCTTCGCCTGGATCGTCGTCACGGGCAGGAACGTCATGGGCGCCATCTTCTGCACTCGAAGGTGCGTGATGCAACTCTTCGCCGTCGCCTCCTCTTCGACGAGGATGGCGTCCATGTTGCGTCCCATCACCACCGTCACGGGCACGTTGTACTTTTTCTGCGTCACCGAGATGCAGTCCGTCATGCGCCCGTAGATGGTCGTCGAGTGAAGCCGCCTGAGGCTGTCTAGCGCACGGCGCTTCTGCTGCTCCGCCTCGCTCAGTTTCATGTCCGCGCGCGCGTCGCGGTACCTCTCCTCGAGCTCCTCGCACTTGCTCTCGAGCGTCTTGCGCCGTTTCGACTCCTTCTCCGCGCGCTGCGCGAGCTCCTGCTTCTCCGCGCGCATTCTGTCCATCGATGCGCGAAATTCCGCCTTCTGCGACGCCAGTGCCTCCGACGCCTTCGCCTGCTTCTCCTTGCGCTGCCTGAGATGTGTCGCCTGCTCGTCGAGGTCCACCGCCTGCTGCTCGGCGCGAGCCTTCTCGGCATCCGCCGCCTGGAGCGAGCGCTTCAGCGTGTCGATCTCCTGCTTGAGGCGGAACGTGCGGCTGCCCGCCACATGCTTCAGCCGTTGGTACTCCGCGACGTGCTGCTCCTGCAGCTTCGGCACGTCCCTGTCACCCGACGACGCGCTCGCGTCCAGCTCCTTGAGCGCCTCCTGAATCTTGCCGAGGTCCGTCTCCAATTTTGCGACGTCCTCCTTGTGAGCCGCCAGCTCCTCCTCGCGCTTTTTGAGCGCTTCTGCATTCTTCTTTGTCGACTTGTCGAGACGCGCCATCTGCTCCTTCGCCTGCAGCTTGGCTGGCCGCAGCTTCGCCACCTCCGCCGCCACCGCCTTCAGGCGCTTCTCCGCCGATGCCGTCGACGTCTGCACCTTCTTGCGCTTCGCCGTCTGGTCGTCGCGCCCCTTTTGGAGCGGCGCGAGCGTGCTCGCGTGCACATCCGCGCACGATGCCTGCGCCACCCCAAGCGCCTGCCGCACGCCCGCCAGCTCGCTCTTGTGGTAGAGCAGCTGCACGAGCGCGAGCTTCGCGCGCTGCTCGGCGAGCTCCTCCTTCAAGCTGTTGAACTTGTCAGCCTCCTCAGCCTGCCCCTTCTTCTTGATTGCTTCGAGCATGACGGCCTTGCGCTTCAGGGATACTTCCCGCATCTTCGTCACGAGGCTGGTGCACTCCGCCTCCAGTTTTTCGTAGCGTGGCACGAGCGCGTCTGCGCCCGAGATGTGCTCGAACAGCTGCACGAGCTCGTGCGGCCCGCGTGACGCCACCTGCTCGACGTCACCCTGGAACACGAGAAAGTTTCTCGTCTTGGTGAGCACGCCGAAGCTCGCGAGCCTGTCCAGGTACGCCGCGGACGTGACCGTCTTCCCGTCGATGCTGTACGTCGCCTGCGCATTCTTAATGTCACGTCTGAACACGATTTCGTTCCCGTTCGGCTGCACGAATGCGAGCGAGACGTACGCGTTCTTTTCCCCGGTTGTGACCAGTTCACTCACCTGTCCACTTCGCAGGTGGCTGCTTCTCACGCCTACGACGAACGAGATGGCGTCCATGAGGTTGGACTTGCCCGATCCGTTCGGCCCGACGACGCACGTGAAGTGTTCTTTGAAGGGGCCGACGACATGCGTACTTTTGTACGACTTGAAGTTGTGTATCGTGAGACGGTCGAACGCCATGCTTGTGGGAAGGCAGGGAGTGGGGCACCTGGTGGAGGGTGGAGGGTGGGGGCGAAGGGGCCTCCATGGGTGCGTGGCCGCGACCCTACAAGAACGCTGTTGGGGCGCGCGTGGCAATGGCAGAATGGGCGCGCGCCCGTCGGGCAGGCGGGGACGGACAGCCTTGAGGGAGTTGCACCTTTCTGGATAGTTCCTTCGGATGTTGCCCAGCCTCCCCTCCACCTACGCGCATCCTGTGGAGTCTGAAGTCTGGAACATGCCACATCACCTTGCCGCATCTTCCTAGTTCCTACTCGAGACATTTGAGGAATTGGCCAACCATACAGTAGGTGGCCTTATTCCCATTGGTATTCTTTTCCGTACGTGCATTGGCCCCGACCTGTGACTCGTGCAAGATGGATGTTTTGTTCATCAGCGGCATCAGAGGACCTCCTCGGAGGGGGGAAATCCGGAAATGCCACCCTTAACGAGTCCCTTAAGGATCATAACTTAACAATGTCTACCTGTACGAAGAGGACAGCATCAGGAAGGAAAACCAGAAAAGATAAAGGAAAACCTAGGAGGCCGCGAAATAAATGGACAGAAGAGGAACATAAGAAGTTTCTCAAGGCGCTCGACATGTACGGACGAGACTGGCACAAGTGTGCAGAACACATGCAAACGAGGGAAAGCAAGGCAATCGAAAGCCACGCGCAACATCACTTCATCAGGCTGTGCCATCAGGGAATCCCGCTACCCGCCAAGGTGGCGGAAAGCGGAGAAGGATACACGAAGAGTGGAAAACCGCTCGACCTTAACAGCGCAGCAGCTCAGGCTGTTCTCGCGTACTCGGGTGCCGCCGCCGCCGCCGCTGCCGCTGCTCCCGCCCCCGCTCCCGCTCCCGCTCCAGTCAAGCCGAACCAGATGAATGGACTGCACTTTCAGCCGCCTGTGACTTCGCAGGAGCAGCAGCAGAAACAAAAGAAAGGAAAGCAGGCACTGTCGCCGCCAACGCCAAAGGCTGCTGCTGCAGCAACGACGTCGCCGCCTGCAGGAGCAGGAAACGCAAACGTCAACAACATGTACGAAGTGTGCCGAACGGGTCCTTCCACGCACGTCACGGCGACGGCGAAAGCGCTCGTCCAGTCCGCGCTGACGAACGAACGAGGCGCTGTGAGCAAGCTCATCACGCTCACCATGCGTGCAGCAGGCATCAACGCCGTTGACGCCGCCGTCGCACCCGCGGAGCTCGACAAGCCGAACGCCATGGACGCGCTCGTCGACGCCAAGGCGCAGGTGGCGCGCGAAACCGAGCTGGATGCAGAGTCTGTCAGAGACAAGATAGCACTCGCACACGGCGTGCATAGCATGTGGGAGCAAGTCGGGGCGATGGCGTGCGAGTCGGACGCCGCGCTGCGAGGCAACCTGCTCCAAACACTGTCCGACTTTGCCGTCAAGCTGTCCGCGTGCAGCGTTCGCGACCTGCGCACGTACGGGGCGCAGTTCGCGCTCGCGCTCATCACGTCGCTTGTGAGTACCGCGGCAAACACACAGAAGGTGCTCGTCTCCACGCAGCGCCAGCTGGAGGCGGCGCAGGGAACGGGGCAGCTTTGGGCGACGCTGAAGCACCTCATGGAGACGACGCAGAGCAAGCACGAGCGCCTGCACGACCACATCTCGTCGGTGTTCCAGGGCGCCTTCACACACCGCTTCCACGACGTCGACGTCACCGTCCGCAAAGCGTGCATCGAGAGTCTCGGCAGCTGGGTCGCCATGTACCCCACGCACTTCCTCGACGACTCGTTTCTGAAGTACGTCGGATTGGCGATGAAAGACCTGGACCAACACGTGCGTCGCTCCGCGCTAGCGGCACTCAAGCCGCTGTACGCCCCCAAAAAGGGAAGCTCCATGCAGATTCAGGCTATGGATCTGTTCACGCAGCGATTCGCCCCACGCGTGCTGGAGATGACGTCGGACGTCGACCAGGGAGTACGCGTGGCGGCCATTGCGCTCGTACGCGCGATGCTCATCTCCGACGCGGCTGAAGATGGCACATTCTTCCTCGCCGAGAAGAAGGCGGCGGACAACGAGGCTGGTGCGTCGCCATCGACGCAGCCGGCGGAGCCGCGCGATCGCATGCTCGAGACGATTCGCAGCCTTCTCATCACGTGCCATGCAGAGGCTGTGCGTAAGGCTGCCGGCGACCTGCTCGCGGATGTGTACCTCGCATTCGCCGAGCACGTATCCGTGGCGAAGGGTCGGGCCGAAGGACGCGACGGTGCCACGCTCGGCGCGCTCGCGCAGCTCGCGTCATTCATCGGAAACGACGCGTCCTCGGAGGAAGTGGACAGCATCGTCGACGCCGTGGCGGAAAAGGCACCGGTTCTCCAGGACTGGGATCTGCTCGTCAAGTGCATGACGTGCGACGAGGCGGCAGCTGCGCTGTCATCCGCCGCCGATCTTGAGGATGTCAGTGCGTCGACGTCGCCGGCGTCGTCGAAGGAAAAAGCGTCGAAGAAGGCGCGCAGCAGCTCTTCCAGCTCCTCTTCGGTCGCACTGCGCCGCGCAATCATGCGCCTGCTTGCATCCTCCGTGACTCGAATGGCAAAACTGGCGCGCGACAGTGACGCAACCTCGGGCTCGAGGAAGCGTGACGCCGAAAAGCACGGCGTTGCGCACAAGGAGGCGACAAGTGCACTCAGTCTGCACGCACCCTCACTGCTGCGCCTCTTCGGGCTGCACGGCGTGGCTTCGGACGACGCCAGCCTTACCGCCGCGGTGAAGATGTTCGCCGCGCTGAAGCTCGATGTGTACTCGGCGAGGCGCGCCGAGGCGTCGTACTCTGAGGCGCTTACCCTCGTTCATCACGAGGCGGCACTCGCGCCCGCTCCCGCCTCTTCGGATCAGCCAGAGAGCTGGATGGCGGCTTTCGGATGCTTCGCCATTCTCGCAGATGCCGAGAAGAACGGCGCTATCCCTCCCACGCTGCGTGACGCAATCGCCAACGAGACGTCAGCGCTGGCAGAGGTGCTAACCACGGCTGCGGTGGAAGCGTCAGAGCGCATCTCGTCGACGCTCGCATCCGCGAGCGCTGCAGCGGCGGCACCGTCGCGAGGCTGTGGCAAGCGCGGTCGAGGTGGCGGTGCTGCTCAGGTGGACGCGGAAGATTTGCTCGACGTGGATTCCTGGGCATTCACCAGCATTCTGCAGCCGATGCAGCGTCTCCAAGCCTTTCTCAATGCAACAGGCGGCGTGGCGATCTGCAACGAAGCGAGTCTGTGGGAGGAAGATGCGCGCGCAGCGAACCTGTTCGATGCGATCCACAGCGCGTGCAATGCGATGGCTACCGACGGCAAGTCCGTGCACGGCTCGATCGAACAAAGTGCTGTGAACAATCTGTACATGCTCTCGACGGCGCGTGCATACTGCGAAGGCGCGCGTCTGAACGACCGCGTCGCGGATGCGGCAGCCTCGGCGGAGGCGGCGATCCATTTGACGTCGTCAGAGAACACGGACTCAGATGCTGACGATGCGTTTCGGAGAATGAACGCTTTGACCGCCGTGTGCATCCTCGCAAACGCCATCGCTCCCGGCGTTCAATCGAATGCCGCTTACATGCCATCAGAAGCGGCGGGCAGGTCGCTGCACAGTGCCTGTGAAACGTCGGTCGCCCATCTTGCCGATCCCAACGCGATCGCCGTGCAGGTGGAAGTGGACAGTCCGAAGAAGAGGAAGAGGAACAGGAAGAGGAAGAGGAAGAGGAATAGGAAGTCAGGAAGAGGAACTTTAAAAATTAATTAATTACGAATTAACTCCCCTAAAAGAATATTGCCCAGATTATCAAAATCTGTTGATGGGTCAACTTCAAAAAATTCCGTACCATATGCAATCTTGTAATGGCTGTTCATGTAAACCTTTAAACGGTTCTCCATCTCGCCTTCTTCACCTTCAAAGTACTCCTTAATCATTAACAACTTTTTAGGCTTGTTCGTGGCCTGGTAGTCTTTTTGAATTCTGCTTTTCAGACACTTATGCGACATCCCCACCTTCACCACAGACCAATCCTCTTTTTTCACTTCTTTTTTTCCTTGGAGGAGGAATGCGTACACTCCACTACGCCCTTCAAACGTACTCACTTTCTGCTTGATTTCTGCATCATTGATGACAGCGTCGTCGTCGTCGTCGTCGTCGTCGTCGTCGTCGTCGTCGTCCTCGTTGTCGTCCTCGTCGACTGCTGCACCTCTGCTACGCTTCATGCCAACCTTCTTTTTCGCTTTCTTGACAGCATGCGCGAGGGCTGCATAGTCTGTGCCAGCATCCTCCTGCTCGAGCCGCTTGGCTAGCTCACCAAGGCTGATTCCTTCGCCATCTCCTTGCAGGGCTCTGTGCACGTCCACCATGCCGTTGATTATGGCAGCCGCGCCGTCGAAAGGCGAGCCGCTGCCTCTACCGACAGACCCCGCCGCTCCCGAAAAGTCCGTGGGCTTGTAGGATGCAATACGCTCATCTGTTAAGCGGAAGCGCGCACGAAGGCAGGCCTTAAGGCGAAGGAGCAGGACGCCTGAGGCGAGCTTCTCGGTCGACGGTGTTGACCCGAGAGGCGCCTCGGTACCACCATCGTTGTCGCCGCCGCCGTCGTCGTCGTCAATCGTGAGAACGCCAAGTTTCGCGAGCTCGGCATTGCAGGCAACAACCACGTGAAGTGCCTCCGCCTGACGAACGTATGGTAGAGTCGCCAGAATGTCTGCGCTCAGCGCAGACAGCCACCAGCTTTGGACAGTAGTTTCCGCGATGTGGCGAATGGCAGACTCCAGGAAGCGGCGCTTGAAGCCGAGACGTGTGCCGAAAGCAGATGCGTACAATTCTCCCCAGATCACGAGCGCGTATGCCGGCGGAGTTGAGCTTGATCCCTTCAGCATACGAGCAGCAAGTTTAATGCCGTCTGCGAGACTGCTCGCAACGCGTCCGGCACCATCATTTGCGATGTAGCGATGCAGCTCTGCCGCCGCGCCACGGCGTAGCGATTCGTCGGGATCCGTCGTGGCACTGCGAAGAATGCTCGGGAGCGCCTCCTGCGGAGGCACGTGGCCGTGAACGAGAGCTGCGGCGACCACGGTGGTGGCTCGAGAGCGAACCGTAATGTGAGCGGACGCGTCGCCGCTCAGCTCCACGACGCGCGTGAAGTGCTCCTGGATGGCTGCCCCGGCGTGCGTCGCCACATCGTCGGTCGCGCCATTGATCTTGTTGATCGTCATTTTCTCCGCGCCGTTGCTGCAGCCGGCATCGGCTTTACTCTGCGCGTGCACGAGACGGTCCTCTTCCACGGCACTCAGCTCGGACAGGAGGCGAAGCACGCGATCCTGATCCTCTAGTGGAGAATTCTGGGAAAGGGCTCGCGCGAACAACGCATGCACGTCAAGGCGTTGCAGAAGCGGCGGGCCGCCAGCACTTTCCATGCTTGAACCTGCGTGCGCAGCGCGGCTTGCAGCCATTGCCGCATCGCAGAGAGCGCCAAAAGCGAAGGAGGCGACCTGATTGTGCTGAGGATGGCTCGCCGTGCTCCCGTAGAGCTTTTGAAAGCGAACGTGCATCTGAGCTGCCGTTGTTGGTTTGAGCACCGATCCACCGCCGCTGCGCAAAAGGGCGCCAAGGGCGAAGAGCGCGCGTGGCACACGTGCCGCATCGTCGTCACCGGCGTCGACGCTGAGCTGTGCGCGGTAATGCGCGAAGAGACGCCCAACGCACGCGCGCGCGCGCGAATCTCCCGCTGCCGCCAGGCCGCATAGGGCAGTACTGGCAGTCTCGGCCACCTGACGCTGCGCTGCATTGGTGAAGAGGTTCACGAGCCTCTTCTCCGCCTCTGCGTATAGCACGTCTGAGATCGGCGGTCGAAGGCTCGCGCCCATGACGTGCAGGAGAACCAGCTTCGTCTCAGCTACACTTCGTGAATCGTCCCTCTTCGTGAGAACGATGTGAGGCACTAGCGACTGCATGGTGTCCGCCGGCGGAGGGCAGCCAGCCACATCGAGGGCGTGCAGAAAGAGAAGAGGCGCGAGCAGGGATCCGCCGGTTCCATCGCTCAGCCCGTCCACTGCCATGTGAAGTGCCGCATCGCGGTGCACGTGCAGGCACTCGTCACCCATGTCGCGAAGGATGCGTTGCAGCAGCGCGACGAGCACAGTGTTGCGCCGCAGAGGAAGGCTGATAGCTCCCGAAGGTGAGGACGAGGCGCGAAAGTATTTTAGGGAGATAGTAGCCAGAACGCGTGCAGCCCTCTCGTCTTTGGTGGCTGCGCTGAGGTTCGCGGTGGGGCTTCCCAGGCCATTGCCGCCGCCGCCGCCGCCGTCATCGTCTTCTGCGTCATCGACGTCCACACTTGAGGGAGTCAGGCTGAGCACGTCGATGAAGGTGCGCACGACAAGCGTTCGAATCGACTCCTCAGGGTCGTCGACTCGCCAAAGCACCTCAGCAAGAGCGTCCGTGGTGACGGCGTCGTCGAGCGAGGTGGCATGGAGCACATCGCGAAGCGTTGTCAGCGCAGCCTTGCGTACAGCCAGCGATGTATCTCGACATCGCTGTGCTAGTTTGGCGGTGAGCTCGGAACGATTGTCCGAGCTCACCGCCGCCGCTCGAACACTCGATGACTCGTCCGAAAGCGCATGTTCCACCGCCGCTCGGAATGCCGGCGCGTGCGTGGCAGACTCGGGATCCGCAGATGCGAGCTGGTGCAGCGCTTTCATGGCATGGCAGCGCACAGACGGAGATGATTCAAAGCGGCGATCAATCGCCTGTGTCAGCCACGTGAGCAGCACCGGCGAAGATAGCGGGACGAGGCGGCGTGTCGTTGCGAGAATACTTATGGCGAGCGAATATGTTTTCGAGTCATCGCTGGATGCTTGGCCCGCCGCCGCCGCCGCCGCCGCCACGCGCACATCCTCCAGGGGTTCCTGGAGGCGCCAATACCGAGGAAGCGTCGCATTGTCGCCGCTGCTTTTAACCCCCCCTTCCGCCTCGAGGCAGTACAGCTTAGTCAGCGTGAATCGGCGTGCCAGAGCCATCGCCTGTAGGGCCGCATTGACGGGATATTCGAGCTCCGGAGATGCACGCTGTGGAGGAAGGCGTGCTGCGGCGGACCCGGTGGCTGCGAGTTGTAGCATAGCATAGTAATCCTGGCGCGGGTTTGTCTGTTGCTGCTGCATCAGAGGGCTCACGATGGGAAGCGGTGGCGAAATTGCGCGTGCACCCGTTATCGATTCGGAATATGCCCCTGCTTTCTCAGATGAACATCGGACGAGGCGCACCCAGTAATGCCCATTCAAGAGCCGACGGTCCAAGTGGCAGCTAGACGAGGTGGGTGTAAACCACCCCATCTGTCTAGCCGCAAACTCGACGGGAATCCACCTACTCTTGCGCACGATCGAGCCGTCCTGCTGATCTTGAGCCTCGTCGGATGGAGGCATGCTCGCACCGTCACCAGTACGTGGCACCACAATGACGTGCACATCAAAGTCGCCGAGGCGCGTGCGCGTCGCCTTGGCATGCGCAAGAGCGTGTGCCACCACCTTTCCCACGACGTCGCAGGCGAGGCTGCGGTGCAGCACCTCCGTACTCTTGAATCCAAACCTACCTCCCAGTACCGTGCACAGCCCGTGCAAAATTACGTCGCAAGCGGGCCACAGCATATCGCCGTGGCTCTGCAGAGAGCACAGGTCTTCCACCACGGACTCGACGATCGCCTTGATGTCAATCTCTCGCTGCCTTGCGGTGGACACATTCTGAAGCAGCGCGATCCAGAAGGCGTCAACGTAGTGCGTGCACTTCGCGTGCAGGGCGCTCGATGCCGAGACATCGCCTTCGCCGCTCCTCTCTTGGCTTGGCAGCGACAGTGACGCCTGCATGCACAAGACGAGCGCGGCAGACACGGGTCGCACATTCGCCGTCTTGGTGCCATCACATTCGCCGATGGGCATCATGCACGTGCGAATCTCACGGGTCGGAGTGCTCGGTAGGTCGGTGAGAATCTTTGCGAGGCTCGTGACGACGTCCAAGCGTGAGGCGTGGTGCCCGTGGTCGAATGCACACCACAGAAGTTCAAGCGACGCCAGCTGCATCGGAACGAGTGGGTGCGGATTTGCTCGCGTGTTGGGCACCTCGAGCGCTCGCATCGCAAGGCGCTGGATCTGTGCCTGCAGCGTGCCTGCCAGCCGAATGCGCGCTTGCAGGCGAGCGAGCAGGGCATGCGCCTGAACCACCTTGGTGACAACAGGGTTGCTAGAGTCAGCAAGCACAGCCTCGACGTTCTCGCGCACGCGCTGGATGATTTGCTCAATCTGATCGTCGACGTACAGCTGAGGCGGTAAGTTGGGCAGCGTGAGTACCGAGAGTACTCCGTTGTCGTTTGAGCTGTCGTCGTTGGTGAAGTGCTCGATGAGAGACGATGCTGTTTTCTCGTCGATGTCACTCGACGAGCTTGAGTCAGCAGCAGCTTTGTGAGCTTGGCTCAGCGCCAGCGCGATGAAGGCGTTGACGGCAGCGTCGTGCTGTTTCGGTTGTTCCTTGCTAAGTATGGTCCCTGCCAGGGTGTGCAAGGTCTTCTGAGCAGGCGGCGGCGGCGGCGGCGGCGGCGGTGGTTGGCTGGCGATGCTTCGTGCGCGTTTAATTTGTCGCTGAGCCATTTCGTCGTCATCTTCATCTCCGTTGTCAGGTGACGGTGGTTGTGGAGTAGGCGGTGGCGGCGTTTGCGTTGGCGGCGTTTGCGTTTGCGTTTGCGTCGCAGCAGCCTCATCTGGCAGTGCCGCCGGTGCTGCCGCAGCAGCAACTGTGCGAGCCTTGCGCTTGCGCTTCGACATGCCCTTGCAAATGGGCGCGTGCCTTAGGCCGGGGGAGGAGGGGGGGGGGGGGGGGGGGGCAAGAGTTAGAGAGAGTTGGCAGCAGCTTCGCGGCTGGGATATTGCCCACCTTAATAGCTTAATCTTCGTGATGCAAGACCGGCCGCGAACGTGCATTCGTGCAGATCTCCAGAAAGGGTCGTAGGCACTACAAGCGGCCCTCTGGGGGGTTTTGGGGCACTTTGCGCATTTCGCCTCTTTTGGGGCAGAATCACGGCCCTCCCCTGAGCCTTGGGGCAGAATCACGGCCCTCCCCGGGGGTTTGGGGCAGAACCTCGGCCCTCCCTCAGGCAGAATCTCGGCCCGCGTTCTTATAGGTAGGGGATTCGTACCACAGGGGAAGTGGCGGATCTCTTCCTGGTTGGACCTAACATTTTCGTCCATGAGGGAAGCGATAGTGGAAATTAAAAAAAAAAGGAAATCGCCAAAAAAGAAAGAAAGAAAGAAAGACCACCTTCTTAGGTTGTCTCATAGGCCCCACAGGATTGAAGCAAAAGTGTCAGAGTGGCGTAGGCTCCTCTCTCCCTTTCTCCTCTCTCCCTCTCTCCCTCTCTCCCTTTCTCCTCCCCTTTTTGCCCCGCAACCTTATTTTTTCTGTCGACAAGGCTTATCAGACCAGGCATCAGGATGATGGGCGCGCGCGCGCGTGTGCGTGATTCTATAGATAGTCTATGTACAGGCAGACAGGTGAGTATGTAAAAGATATGTAACAATTCTGTGTGTGGTAATTTGCACTGCGATGAAGATACCTTAGTTGCTCCAAGGTGGTAGACGGGGATGCGAGGCGCCCAAAAATGACGCCCCCTCCTCCCGGCCTACCACCTATGTGTTCTGCACACTTGTGCCAGTCTCGTCCGTACATGTCGAGCGCCTCGAGAAACTTCTTTTTTTCCTCTTCTGTCCATTCATTTCGAGGTTTGCGTCGTTTTCCTTTATCTTTTCTGGTTTTCCTTCCTGATGCTGTCCTCTTCGTACAGGTAGACATTGTTAAGTTATGATCCTTAAGGGACTCTCGTTAAGGGTGGCATTTCCGGATTTCCCCCCTCCGAGGAGGTCCTCTGATGCCGCTGATGAACAAAACATCCATCTTGCACGAGTCACAGGTCGGGGCCAATGCACGTACGGAAAAGAATACCAATGGGAATAAGGCCACCTACTGTATGGTTGGCCAATTCCTCAAATGTCTCGAGTAGGAACTAGGAAGATGCGGCAAGGTGATGTGGCATGTTCCAGACTTCAGACTCCACAGGATGCGCGTAGGTGGAGGGGAGGCTGGGCAACATCCGAAGGAACTATCCAGAAAGGTGCAACTCCCTCAAGGCTGTCCGTCCCCGCCTGCCCGACGGGCGCGCGCCCATTCTGCCATTGCCACGCGCGCCCCAACAGCGTTCTTGTAGGGTCGCGGCCACGCACCCATGGAGGCCCCTTCGCCCCCACCCTCCACCCTCCACCAGGTGCCCCACTCCCTGCCCAACCAACAAGCATGGGTGTTACCTTCGACCGTCTCACGATACACAACTTCAAGTCGTACAAAGGTACGCATGTCGTCGGCCCCTTCAAAAAACACTTCACGTGCGTCGTCGGGCCGAACGGATCGGGCAAGTCCAACCTCATGGACGCCATCTCGTTCGTCGTAGGCGTGAGAAGCAGCCACCTGCGAAGTGAACAGGTGGGCGAACTTGTCACCACCGGGGAAAACAACGCGTACGTCTCGCTCGCATTCGTGCAGCCGAACGGGAACGAAATCGTGTTCAGACGTGACATTAAGAATGCGCAGGCGACGTACAGCATCGACGGGAAGACGGTCACGTCCGCGGCGTACCTGGACAGTCTCGCGAGCTTCGGCGTGCACACCAAGACGCGAAACTTTCTCGTGTTCCAGGGTGACGTCGAGCAGGTGGCGAGACGCGGGTCGCACGAGCTCGTGCAGCTGTTCGAGCACATCTCGGGCGCAGACGCGCTCGTGCCACGCTACGAAAAACTGGAGGCGGAGTGCACCAGCCTCGTGACGAAGATGCGGGAAGTATCCCTGAAGCGCAAGGCCGTCATGCTCGAAAAACTCAAGAAGAAGAGGCAGGCTGAGGAGGCTGACATGTTCGACAGATTGAATGAGGAGCTCGCCGAGCAGCGCGCGGAGCTCGCGCTCGTGCAGCTGCTCTACCACAAGAGCGAGCTGGCGGGCGTGCGGCGGGCGCTTGGGGTGGCGCAGGCATCGTGCGCGGATGTGCACGCGAGCACGCTCGCGCCGCTCCAAAAGGAGCGCGACGACCAGACGGCGAAGCGCAAGAAGGTGCAGACGTCGAAGGCATCGGCGGAGAAGCGCCTGAAGGCGGTGGCGGCGGAGGTGGCGAAGCTGCGACCAGCCAAGCTGCAGGCGAAGGAGCAGATGGCGCGTCTCGACAAGTCGACAGAAAAAAATAAAAAAGCGCTCAAAAAGCGCAAAAAGGAGCTGGCGGCTCACAAGAAGGACGTCGCAAAATTGGAGACGGACCTCGGCAAGATTCAGGAGGCGCTCAAGGAGCTGGACGCGAGTGCGTCGTCGGGTGACAGGGACGTGCCGAAGCTGCAGGAGCAGCACGTCGCGGAGTACACACGGCTGAAGCAGGTGGCGGGCAGCCGCACGTTCCGCCTCAAGCAGGAGATCGACACGCTGAAGCGCTCGCTCCATGCGGCGGATGCCGAGAAGGCTCGCGCCGAGCAGCAGGCGGTGGACCTCGACGAGCAGGCGACACATCTCAGGCAGCGCAAGGAGAAGCAGGCGAAGGCGTCGGAGGCACTGGCGTCGCAGAAGGCGGAATTTCGCGCATCGATGGACAGAATGCGCGCGGAGAAGCAGGAGCTCGCGCAGCGCGCGGAGAAGGAGTCGAAACGGCGCAAGACGCTCGAGAGCAAGTGCGAGGAGCTCGAGGAGAGGTACCGCGACGCGCGCGCGGACATGAAACTGAGCGAGGCGGAGCAGCAGAAGCGCCGTGCGCTAGACAGCCTCAGGCGGCTTCACCCGACGACCATCTACGGGCGCATGACGGACTGCATCTCGGTGACGCAGAAAAAGTACAACGTGCCCGTGACGGTGGTGATGGGACGCAACATGGACGCCATCCTCGTCGAAAAGGAGGCGACGGCGAAGAGTTGCATCACGCACCTTCGAGAGCAGAAGATGGCGCCCATGACGTTACTGCCCGTGATGACGATCCAGGCGAAGCAGATCGACGCGCGCCTGCGTTCGCTTGGCGGAACCGCGCGCCTGATGATGGACGTCGTCACGCCGAACGCCGCGGCGGTGGCTGCGCACCCGAGCGCCGTCGACCTGAAGGCTAAGTTCGAGCGAGCTGCACGCTACGCCGTCGGCAACACCGTCGTCTGCGACAGTCTCGACGAGGCGAGTCGCCTGTGCTTCGGCGGCGGCGCGTCCGCTGCTTCCGCCGGCAGCGCCGCTGCAGCGTCGGCACCGCCGCCGGGCCCTCGCATCAAGGCGGTGGACCTCGTGGGAACGAAGATTGACGTGAGCGGCGTGATGACTGGCGGAACGATGCACTCGCTCGCGAATCGCGCAGGGCGGTGGTCCGAAGCGCAGTTCGAGGCGGTGCGCAAGGAGCGCACGGAGGCGGAGCGCGAGCTACGCAGCCTGCCCACCGCCGAGCAGCAGAAGGCTGCCCAGGACGACCTTGCACGGCGTGCCGCGAGCATTCAGCAGCAGCTCGGGTACGCCGAGAAGGATCTCGCGGAGGCTACCAAGACGCTTGAGACACTCGAGCGCGAGGCGGCGGCGCTCGAGGAGGAGAAAAAGCGCACGGCGGCACAGACGGAGAAGCATGCCGCGGAGTATGCCAAGGTGGCAAGCGAGGTGTCCGGCAAGGAAACTAAGCTGCGTGCCGAGCTCGACGACGTGTTTGGCGACTTTTCGCGCCGCGTGGGTGTCGCGAACATCGCGGAGAAGCACTTCTCGCAGGTGCAGGAGGTGGCGGCACAACGCTCCAAGCTCACGAAACAGGAGGCGGCGCTGCAGACTCAGATTGAGTACGAGCGCAAGCGCGGCTTGGCGAAGAAGATGGAGGATCAGCGCGCCAAGCTTCACGCGGACAAGAAGGAGGCGGACAAGCTCAGGGAGAAGATGGAGAAGGTGGAGAAGACGGAGCAGAAGCACGAGGCGAAGCGGAACAAGCTGTCGGAGAAGCTTCTGGCTCTCGGCAAGGAGACGGCGGCGCTCGATGCTGAAATTGCAGAGACGAAGAAGCAGCTAGCGGCGGAGCAGGCGAAGCTGGCAGGTATCAACCGCAGCATCACGAACATGCAGACGCGAGGCGAGGAGATTGCAATGAAGGTGCGCGACGTGCTCGAGAACTGCGAGATGGAAAGCGTCGAGCTTCCGGCGGCTGGGTCGGAGGGGGGTGGCGCGGGCGCGTCGGGAGGCGCTGGCACGAAGCGCGCTGCGAAGCGCGCGCGACGCGGTGCAGCTGCCGCTGCCGGTGATGCGGAGATGGCGGATGGCGACGAGCAGGCTGCGGCGGAAGGCACATTCGAAGGAGAGGCTGCGAACAAAGCGCTGACGGAGCTCGAGCACTTCGAGTACACAGGTCTTTCAGGGTACGTCGCGGAGCTGTGCGCGTCTCGCCGCGCCGAGGTGTCGAAGGCGACGTCTTCCAAGGCGGCTGAGCAGGCTTTCTCGGCGCTCCTCGAGGAGATGCAGAAGGGTGTTTCGAAGCGCGCGTCGGCACTCGAACGCCTTGAACCTAACCCGAAGGCTCGCGAAGAGTACGAGTCGCTGAAGATGCAGGAGAGCACAATGGCTACCGAGGCTGACGAGACGAACCAAAAATTGAAGGCACTCCAGGAGGAATTTAGCGGCGTGCGCGAGGAGCGGAGCAACCGCATCCTGGATGCGTTCAACGCGGTGTCCGGCAAGATTAACGCAATATACAAGGCGCTGACCACGTCGGCTACGCACCCGCTTGGTGGCTCTGCTTTTCTGACGCTCGAGGATGGCGGCACAGGCAGCGACGAGCCTCACAAGGGTGGCTGCAAGTACACGGCGATGCCCCCGACGAAGCGATACCGGGACATGGATCAGCTCTCCGGCGGAGAGCGAACGGTCGCGGCTCTCGCGCTTCTATTCGCAATCCACGCGTACAAGCCGAGCCCCTTCTTCGTGCTCGACGAGGTGGACGCTGCGCTTGACGGCGAGAACGTGACGAGCGTGGCGAAGTACATACGCTCGCAATCATCGGAGAGCAGCACCACGTGCTTCATCGTCATCACCCACAAACAGGAGATGATGAAGCACGCGGGACGGCTCGTCGGCGTAAAGTATAGGAGCGGCGAGAGCAAGATCCAATACCTCGCATTGGATCAATAATTTTTTTAATTTGCAACAATCGGGATTTTTTGTTATAAGCACAACCACATTTTTTTTGGAAATTGTTTCCTTTACTCTAAAAAAAGTACAACCTTTTTTAGTACAACGCGTCGTCTATCGCGAACAACTCGCGGACTCGTTTCCGACAGCGGTGGCGAACTTAACCTTAACTGCGACCTTCGCTCTCGCGCACCGCGCCCACACGCCTGCGGCGGCGGCCGCGCTGTAAAAGCGGGGGAACTTGCACCCCTTTTTTCTCATACGCGTCGTCGCATCGGGCGATTGATGCCTTGCTGATGAAGTGCTCGTGGTGATGGTTGTGCTCTGGGCAGGGTATTGGCAGTGGGTCGTTCGCCGACCACCCATAATACACCTGCACCGCGCGCCCATAGTCGTGCCTCACCCCGTCCGTGGCGTACTGCCAGCCAATCAACCAGCAATGACACATGCCGGGACGGATGGACGGACGATGATGCGCTGTGATGGATAGATGTGAGTGATGGTTCACCGTGCCAGCTGTGATGGATGGGGGGGAAGGATCCATAATCCATCCTCTATTCTCCCAGTTCGTATTCGCGCCAAACGTGCCTTTCACGCAAGGGTGGGACCCCTTCCTACGCACCAACCAGGAGGAGAGGAGGTTTCCCTTCCTTATTTCTTACCAAACTCCGGCCAGTGAAAAAAACAAAAAAACACACCTTGCACACCGGTGGGCCGCGAGCTTGCAAGGGCTTGCAAGGTGATCCCGGCCAAGGGGAACTACTGCACCTTGTCCCAGTATGTACAAGGGTGTTGGTTGGATCTGCCAAGCTTGCGAGCTGGTACAGTTTGCCAAACCTCCGACTGGGTTAGGGCTAGGGCTAGAGGTTTGGCAAACTGTACCAGCTCGCAAGCTTGGCAGATCCAACCAACACCCTTGTACATACAGGGACAAGCTGTGCTCCCAGAGTGGGCAATCGTGACAAAAACTGGACAAAAAATACAGTAGGAGGAAACTGCTCGCGTAAAGGTACCCGGTAGTACTTCTGACTTTGGGGGTGGTTCCTTGTCCATCACTTGCTTCAGATGGGTGGGGACGTTCACGGCGTCTTCATCGGCGTCGTCGTCTGCCTTTGTTGGCGATGGTGGTGGTGGTGAGAGCTCGTCATGTCCTGCTCCATGTGCTGAGGAGGCTGACAAGTTCAACGGCTTGAAGGAGGAGCTCGCCGAGCAGCGCGCGAAGCTCGCGCTCGTGCAGCTGCTCTACCACAAGAGCGAGCTGGCGGGCGTGCGGCTGGCGCTTGGGGTGGCGCAGGCATCGTGCGCGGATGTGCACGCGAGCACGATCGCGCGCCGCTCCAAAAGGAGCGCGACGACCAGACGGCGAAGCGCAAGAAGGTGCAGACGTCGATGGCATCGGCGGAGAAGCGCCTGAAGGCGGTGGCGGCGGAGGTGGCGAAGCTGCGGCCAGCCAAGCTGCAGGCGAAGGAGCAGATGGCGCGTCTCGACAAGTTGACAAAAAAAAAATAAAAAAAGCGCTCAAAAAACGCGAGGAGGAGCTGGCGGCTCACAAGGAGGACGTCGCAAAATTGGAGACGGACCTCGGCAAGATTCAGGATGCGCTCAAGGAGCTGGACGCGAGCGCGTCGTCGGGTGACAGGTGACGTGCCGAAGCTGCAGGAGCAGCACGTCGCGGAGTACAAACGGCTGAAGCAGGTGGCGGGCAGCCGCACGTTCCGCCTCAAGCAGGAGATCGACACGCTGAAGCGCTCGCTCCAGGCGGCGGATGCCGAGAAGGCTCGCGTCGAGCAGCAGGCGGTGGACCTCGACGAGCAGGCGACACATCTCAGGCAGCGCAAGGAGAAGCAGGCGAAGGCGTCGGACGCACTGGCGTCGCAGAAGGCGGAATTTCGCGCATCGATGGACAGAATGCGCGCGGAGAAGCACGAGCTCGCGCAGCGCGCGGAGAAGGAGTCGAAACGGCGCAAGACGCTCGAGAGCAAGTGCAACGAGCTCGAGGAGAGGTACCGCGACGCGCGCGCGGACATGAAACTGAGCGAGGCGGAGCAGCAGCAGCGCCGTGCGCTAGACAGCCTCAGGCGGCTTCACCCGACGACCATCTACGGGCGCATGACGGACTGCATCTCGGTGACGCAGAAAAAGTACCACATGCCCGTGACGGTGGTGATGGGACGCAACATGGACGCCATCCTCGTCGAAAAGGAGGCGACGGCGAAGAGTTGCATCACGCACCTTCGAGAGCAGAAGATGGCGCCCATGACCTTCCTGCCCGTGACGACGATCCAGGCCATGTCGTCGTCGTCGTCGTCGTCGTCGTCGTCGCTCAGGTCAGCAAGGAGGTCGCGTGCCCTTGCCGATAGCTCAGCGCGATGACGTGGTGATGAGGGCGGTGAAGCAAGACGAGGCACGACGACGGTGTACCCTTCGGCGGCGGTCTCCATCCCCCCGATGTCTCCGTCGGTGACCGTCTCGCGCCTCGCCGTGGGCGCGGGCTTCGTGTGCGAGTCGGCATCAGACGACTCGGCGCGCTGCGCGGGAACGACCCAAGCGTCCGTCGGTCTGATCAGCCCCAACGCCTTCACCACCGTCGTCGACGGCGGCGTGTGGACGAGCGCGACGTGCGCGACGCCGACGCCGTCGCCCCCTCCTCCCTCCCCCGCTCCGTCACCCCCGCCTCCGCCGCCTCCGCCACTGCTCGTCGCATCATCGGGCGCCGCGCGCGCTCGTCGGAGCTCGAGCCTCGAGCCGTTCTGGACGTGGTTCGCCGTCGCGGTGCTCGCGTGGGCGGGACTGAGCGTGTGCGTCTTTGGCGCGCTGGCAGCGCGACGGCGCAGCGCGACGGCGGCGGCGCGAAGTTGTGCGTGGGCGGGACTGAGCGTGTGCGTCTTTGGCGCGCTGGCAGCGCGACGGCGGCGGCGCGAAGTCGTGTACGCGGTTTTATGATAAGAAATACTCATGTTACAACAGCGCGCGCCGCGAGCGACGCACTCACACGGCGAGCGCGCCCGTCACGGCGAGCGTGTCGAGCATATCGGGCGTGGCCGTCCAGAGCGGGCAGTCGGTCGTGTCCACCTCCAGACAGCTCGAATATGGCGAGCGCATGAGGTCGAGCGTCGTTTCGCACTCTTTTTCGTCCTTCTCGCGCGCGGCCCACCAGCGCGCGACCGCCGCCGCGCCGGTGGGCGCCTTGCGCGCAAACTCTGTGTTGCGCGGCGAGACGCGCGCGCCCTTTGCGGCGCCCAGGGCGCGCCTGAGAACCACCTCTCGCTCGGCGCCGTCGCCGACGCGGTTTGCGCACGCTCGCTGCATCTCGGCCTGCGCCGCCATCGACGTCTCCCTCTCCGGCTCGAAGTGGCCGACGTTCGTCTTCCATAGCGGCGCCAGCGTCTTCACGACGTCCTCCCACCGCAATTCCGTCAGACGCTTGGCAAAGAGCTCGGCCGAAACGTCGGCCTCGTCGCGTTTCGCCGCAAAGTGAAACACGACCCGCCGCACCGTCATCCTCCTCAGCCATGAACTCCTTGTTAACCTCCCAGCTGTGCGTCGTTCCGGCGTGCGCCTTAACAAACTCTGCAAGCCAAGCGAGCGACACCGCGCGGCTCACGGGCGACTCGGACGAATATTCGGCCTGAGTCTTCCCATCATCGACGTCTTGCCTCGTTGGCTTGACTGTCAGCACTGTCGTCGGCCAGAGTTCTTCCTTGCGCGCCGTTGATGTTGCCGTCGACGCCCCGCACCCCATGGCCGGTCCCGTATGTCACTTGTGAGAGCGATGGCCGGTGGTGATGGCAGTTGCAGAGTTTTTGGTCGTTCGGGACGATGCACCGTTGAGCCACTGTCACACATCGAAAATTGTAGAGTTGAAGGGCGGTGAGTGGTGATGGCGATGGCGGAGATGGCCGTTTTTTCGCTACCTCCAGGAGGCTCCTGGAGGTAGCGAAAAAACCAGGAGGACCTCTCCACAACGGGGCGTTAGGTCGGCGGGGAACAACGGGGCGATAGGTCGGCCCTCCACCAAACCGGTACGAGAGCACGGGCACTCAGGTCGTGCTTCCCAGAAAAACTCAACTCTTGCAACGTGAATTTAGTCTGCACCAGTTTTTGCACCAGTTTTTGCCCAGGTAGTAAACCCTCCGTAGGAGTGGGGACCCGTCCCTGGTCTTGCACCAGTCCCATACAAATGCTTCAGCGCTAATTCCTCACTCCCAATGACCCGAAGCGATAACGGTTTCACTGGGGGAAGCCGGCCCATGCAAGACAGGTTCCCCGAATCCCCAATGCACCGAAGCGATAACGGTTTCACAGGGGGGAAAAGCCGACCCATGCAAGATAGGTTCCCCGAACCCCCAATGCACCGAAGCGATAACGGTTTCACAGGGGGAAGCGGACCCATGCAAGATAGGTTCCCCGAACCCCCAATGACCCGAAGCGATAACGGTTTCACGGGGGGAAAAGCCGACCCATGCAAGATAGGTTCCCCGAACCCCCAATGCACCGAAGCGATAACGGTTTCACGGCGGGAAGCCGGCCCATGCAAGATAGGTTCCCCGAACCCCCAATGCACCGAAGCGATAACGGTTTCACGGGGGGAAGCGGGCCCATGCAAGATAGGTTCCCCGAACCCCCAATGACCCGAAGCGATAACGGTTTCACGGCGGGAAGCCGGCCCATGCAAGATAGGTTCCCCGAACCCCCAATGACCCGAAGCGATAACGGTTTCACGGGGGGAAGCGGGCCCATGCAAGATAGGTTCCCCGAACCCCCAATGACCCGAAGCGATAACGGTTTCACGGGGGGAAGCCGGCCCCGGGGCTCTCTGCGACGCTCGCTTGTACTCACACCCTCCACGGCAGCGGCGGCGGCCTCTAGGCCGTCGTGTGTTGGTGGTGTTGCAAATGGTGTGGTGCTGGCCTTAATATGGGTGGTGGGTTCAAAGGGTTAGGCGCGTGACTGAAACCTATACTCTCTTGTGAGCGTGGTCTTGACCTTAAGTGACCTTAAGACAGCCACACTGGAAGTAAGTATAAAGCAGTTATAACCACTGGTAGTGGCCGCCACTAGATATAGGTTTGGTATCCCCTCTGACTACGAATCGAGTAGACAAAGAGAAGAATGATCGATTACAAGATACTCATCGGACGAGCCCATCTAGTGGCTCGCCCACAGGACGCCTCTGGGCCGACCAGAGGCCCCAGGAGACACCTCTTCACCACCGTAGAAGTGGCGATAAGGCCTTCAATCAAATCCCATCCAAATCCAACCCAATATCTTCACCAGTAGATAAATCAGGAGCCAGGGAGCCGCCACTCCTTCACATGTCACAAACCCACGTGGCGGAACTCCGAAACCAAACTCACCTGAAACCCCTAAAACATAACCCCGGTCCGGGAGCCCAAAAACCGATTCCAAGGCACCCGAAACCCCAATCCATCAAAACCCCAAAACAGAACCTGCGAGACCTAAACGCCCTCGCTCACTCCTCCCGAGCAGGGTCTCGGGGTACAAACTCCCTGCACAGTGTCCTGTCACGCAACCTGCAGAAATCATCACGCGATAGCCCCTTAGTAAGAAGATCAGCCAATTGATCCTTTGTATCGATGTATCGCAGCTCCAACACTAGACGTCGCACCTGATCGCGCACATCTTGCAGCCGCACATCGATGTGTTTAGTGCGTCCACTATAGACAATGTCACGCAGAATTGTGATGGCAGCTGTGTTGTCCTCGTACACGATAGTTGGCCCAGGTACGATGATACACAGCTCTCCGAGGGCACGCCTAGTGATTTTGATGACGAATTCATGCTGGTCACGGCGTACTACGAGCTCATCGAAGAGTACCACATTCAGGTGCCGGACATCGATCACGCGGCGTTCAAGACGCTCCCGACGGACTTCAATGCGTACAAGGGCTCGCTTGACTTCGCGGAAGGCAGCCACGAGGAGCGTGAGATGAAGTTCAGCTCGGACCTCGAGCGAGAGGTGGAGGGTGTCGGCAAGGAGGTTGCGGACATTCGCGTGCTCGCAGGACACGAGATGATTCTCGACGGGTCTGCCAAATCGAGCGAGGTCATTGAGCTCACCACCCGCCTCGTGTCGAAGGTGGAGGAGCAGAAGGCGCAGGCAAAGCGCATTCAGAAGTATCAGAGGCTCTTCAAGGTGTTCGAGACTTCGTTCGAGGATATCGACGAGTGCAGCGAGGAGGTGACGTTAAAGCACACCCTTTGGACTGGCTCGTAGCCTGCACAGGTCGTCATCTCCGTAAGTCAGACGTACTGGTGCGCCGCGACGACACAGTGCCTCGAGCAGACGGAGCGCCCCACCAAGGATGCGCTGGACGAGTGGCGCAAGGTCAACGTCAGTCAGCTCGTGGAACTTTCCGAGGTGGTGCGGCAGGACCTGACGGGTCTGCAGCGCAAGATTGTCGTCTCGCTCATCACGATTCATGTGCATGCTCGCGACATTGTCGAGAATCTCATGGCTGATAACGCCACGCGTTCCACGGATTTTGAGTGGCAAATGCAGCTCAGGTACTACTGGTACGAGGAGAACGAAGAGACAGTTGTGCGTCAGACGAACGCCACTTTCATCTACATGTACGAGTACCTTGGCGCGCAGAGCCGCCTTGTCGTCACGCCGATGACAAATCGCTGTTATATGACTTTGACTGGTGCGCTTCACCTCAAGCTTGGCGGTGCACCCGCCGGACCCGCCGGAACGGGAAAAACAGAGACAACGAAGGATCTCGGCAAGGCTCTCGGCGTTCAGTGCGTCGTCTTCAACTGCGGCGACAACCTCGACTACAAATTCATGGCAAATTTCTTCTCGGGACTTGCGCATTGCGGCGCGTGGGCGTGCTTCGACGAGTTCAATCGCATCGATATCGATGTGCTATCGGTCGTCGCGCAGCAGCTTCTGACGATCCAAAATGCGCTCAAGGCGAAGGTGTCAAAGTTCAACTTCGAGGGCAAGGAGATTCGCCTCGTCCCAACTTTCGGTGTCTTCATTACGATGAATCCGGGATACGCAGGTCGAACGGAGTTGCCGGACAACCTTAAGGCGCTGTTCAGGCCGATGGCCATGATGATTCCCGACTACGCTCTCGTGGCTGAGTTGATGCTGTATGCCGAAGGGTTCGCCGACGCCAAAACTCTAGCGCGAAAGATGGTTAAGCTGTACAAGCTCTCCAGCGAGCAGCTGAGCCAGCAGGATCACTACGACTTTGGCATGCGTGCTCTGAAGTCCGTGCTTGTGATGGCACGTTCGCTCAAGCGTGCCAACCCAACATTGTCCGAGGATGTGACGCTCATCCGCGCTATGCGCGACTCGAATGTGCCCAAGTTCCTTAAGGATGACGCCGCGCTGTTCCGCGCAATTTTGCTTGACCTCTTCCCCGGCGTGGAGGTGCCGCTGAACGACTACGGTGACCTGCAGACAGCGGTGGAGGCGAGCCTCGTGAACGCGGAAAAGCAGGTGGTGGACGAATTCGTTCTCAAGACGATCCAGCTGCACGAGACATTCAACGTTCGATTCGGAGTCATGCTCGTGGGTCCCACGGGTGGTGGCAAGACGGTCGTGTATCAGACTCTCAAGGCGGCGATGACGATTGCTCCGTGAGCAGAAGCACAAGGACGACACGTACCAAGTGACGCACACGTACACGTTCAACCCGAAGTGCATCAAGATGGGTGAGCTGTACGGCGAGTACAACCTCATGACGAACGAGTGGACGGATGGACTCGGCTCCACGCTCATCCGCAACGCCGTCGCCGACACGACCAACGATCGCAAGTGGGTTGTATTCGACGGCCCCGTGGATGCCATCTGGATCGAGAACATGAACACGGTGCTTGACGACAACTGCACACTCTGCCTGCCAAACGGCGAGCGCATCAAGCTCAACCCAGTGACGATGCGCATGCTGTTCGAGGTGCAGGACCTCGCCGTGACGTCGCCCGCCACCGTAAGGTTGGTTGTTGGTTGACAAAAAAAAAAATAAAAAAAGCGCTCAAAAAACGCGAGGAGGAGCTGGCGGCTCACAAGGAGGACGTCGCAAAATTGGAGACGGACCTCGGCAAGATTCAGGATGCGCTCAATGAGCTGGACGCGAGCGCGTCGTCGGGTGACAGGTGACGTGCCGAAGCTGCAGGAGCAGCACGTCGCGGA
The DNA here is from genome assembly GCA_938743325.2 of Pycnococcus provasolii. NCBI lineage: Eukaryota > Viridiplantae > Chlorophyta > Pseudoscourfieldiophyceae > Pseudoscourfieldiales > Pycnococcaceae > Pycnococcus > Pycnococcus provasolii. The sequence goes on from OW568862.1 coordinate 1,452,508, forward strand.
GTACAAACGGCTGAAGCAGGTGGCGGGCAGCCGCACGTTCCGCCTCAAGCAGGAGATCGACACGCTGAAGCGCTCGCTCCAGGCGGCGGATGCCGAGAAGGCTCGCGTCGAGCAGCAGGCGGACCCAACGCGCGGGTGCGCCGCCACCCACCAGACGCTCCGCGCTGTAACGCGCATTGAATGTCGTCAGGGACGTGACACCGTAGAGGTTGAAGAACTTCGCAAGGTCAACACGCGCCGCGCAGCAGCCTCGTATCGCTCGGATCCGACGCGCTCGCATCCATCCAGAAGCCAGCCTCCGCCGCGAGCTCGAGCACTTGCTTGACTCCTCCCACCTCGCGGGCGTTACAGGCGCGTCCTTCGCGTACCCGTCCGACGCCGTGACTAAGAGGTTGTCCCCGCTCTTTGGTACAGGTAGCCTTGCTGCGCACTCCTCTCGTCCGTGCAGACAGACTTCGTTCGACGGGTCGATCTGCAGCGCACTCCCGAAGGCGCGCTGGCGATTCGCGTGTACGCCTTCGCGCGCGCGTTGTCTGGCTCGTCGCACAGATTGAGCATGGATACAGCATCGTAATTCAGCTCGTACCGCTTCCTTCGATCAGCCTCCTGCTGCTCCGTTCGCTCGCGAATCAGACGTTTGGCTGCCACCGTGCTCCACGGGATGGCGCGAAACTTTTTATCTGCACCCTTTGAAGGTGCCCGGGTGCACCTCGCTCGGCGACAGTGCGCGGGCGAGTACGTGAACACGTGCGCGTCGTTGAAAGTTCCGCAGTTATCCACCAGCGTGGTTCGACATCACATCCACCGAGATCATGTCCATGCCCATGGCAAAGCATCCCTCGCTAGGTCCGCTCGGGCTCGTGCCGTACACCTCGAAGCCGTAGGAGAACGTGCCCTTGTAGAGCTCCTTCTCCTCAGGGCGTGTAGTCCGAGTATCCGCAGCCATCCTTCTTGACAATTCCAAAGGTGACAATTTCTCCCACAGTTGCCTCAGACAAGTCGAATCCGTCGCACGTCTTGTTCGCAAGCATGTCAGAGAACTCCGCGGGATACGTCGTGTTCCACGCTGATCCAAACGCACACGTCGGCTGCACCGCCGCATCGGCGACACCGACGAGCGTCGGCGCCGTCATGTTCGACCAGAACGGCTCACCCGCCATTCCGCACGTCGCCGTCACCGCGAGCGTCTTCACGCTGTTCTTGCACGGCTGCCCGAAGTTGCGAACAACCGCGTGCATGCGGCAGCTCTGCTTGCCAAGGCACTCCTTCGTCACCTCCTTCATCGACGTCGACGCCGAGCATCCGTCAACGTAGTAGGCACCCGCGGTTCCGCCGGTAACTCCAAAGTTGGCGTAGAGGATGTTGGTGATGTGGCTGCCCGCAGGGCAGTTCAACTTCATCTCGGACTTCTCAGCCACCTGCGAGCTCACCAGTCCGACGATTCCGTGAGCCTTGCCCTTGGCGTCGCGAACGCCGTAGTTGTTGCCCTCGTTGAACCTGTAGTGCGCCACGAGCTTGTCCTCGGAGTCCTTGAGCGGGCAGAACGAATCGCCGAACATGTTCTCCGCGCTCACGGCGCCGCTGTCGTACATGCGCACGTCGTCAATCAGCCCGAGGATTCCCTGGCCAATGCGCAGAGGCTGCGTGTTCGTTCGGCTCGGCATGTCCTGGTTCGCCCAGCTCGTCGTCGAGA